>JACEFZ010003179.1:0-14192 GCA_014155875.1 Cepaea nemoralis
CTCAAAACAAAAGCAACCCCCCCGGGGATTTCTTGTCTGCATTTTCTATCTAGTTGGATGCAAACTGAAAAGGATGTGCAGAAGTCTGTTGGCACTTGCACCCACTCCTCGCCAGGTTCTAAGTCCTCAAGTGAACACACCTGTTGAAGAATGTCCTCGGCTTGACCCATCCACGACCGTCCTCTTTTTAACCTGCTGCCCTTCACCTTCCTAATTTCACTATGCAGTGGATGCTGTGTGTTTGCGTTAATTCTGAGGTAGGCACGTGCCCTGCAAACTTGCATTCTCTCTTCAATGGTTGGAAAATCAAGAAGGTAGCGCATCGCCCTGCATGCTGTATCTCTTGTACATTCCAAGAATAATGCGCATAGCTTCATTCTGTATCCTTTCCATCCTTTCTATCTGCTTATGGCTGACAGTCAGGATTGCCATTGCATACTCCAAAACAGACATGACCAGCCCCTCGTACAGAAGACATAGATGGCGCTGCTCACAGTTTGCTGCCGCCATCACCCGCATCGCTGCCAAACCCCGCTTGGCCTTTGTTATCACCTGGTCTATGTGCACATTATAAGCAAGGCTTCGATCAAACCGTATCCCCAGGTAATTCATTGCCTGCGTTCTTTCCACCGTCTCTGAACACAGCATTACAGTTGGTGTTGGATTGTTGACAATATGATTATTCAACGAGAACCAAGTCACTGTTGCCTTTGTTGGGTTGACCATTGCCCCAGCTTCATCACACCAAGTACTTATGCGATTGAGTTCGGTTTGTAGTTCCACAGCAACCTCCTCTCTATCCTTACCCTGACGATACACTAAAACATCATCGGCATATGACAATGTCCTGCCAGGTCCAGTGATCTGCTCACTGGTGATTCTCACTGTGTAGGCGTTGAACAGTACCGGAGATAATGGTGATCCCTGTGGTAGGCCAGGATATATTGTTGTTGGTTCCGAAGTCCAACTGCCACATCTAAAAACTACTTTCCGTTGGAAGAGAGCTGCAGCGATCCAACTAAGGAGGAATGGACTTACGTTTAGTTCAAGAAGCTGAAACATTAAAAAATCCAGTGGTACTCTGTTGTATGCGTCCTCAAGATCAATCGCTGCAGCAACGGTTTCAGTGCCTGAGTGGAAACCTTCATAGACATCGTGGGCAAAGACTGCTGCATTGGTCCAGGTTTCTCTTTTTGGACGGTACCCACCCAGGGTAGGTGGGAAAACACCTTGCCTCTCTAGTTGGCTTGATATTTTCCTGGCAATTACCTTCTCCAGCAGCTTGCCTATTGTATTCTGCATGGTTATAATTCGATATCCCTGAATTTTCTTGTGGTCTTTGTCAGGCTTCGGCAAGGGAATCAGATAGCTAGTGTAACCATTCCTCCTTGATGCTAGCACTCCCTATACTGTTGTTGTACATGTCTGCTAGTTTCTCTAGCTCATTGTCGGTACACCTATTTATGTCGTCGTATCTTATGCCATCAGGACCTGGAGCACTGTTTTTTGATCGTCGAAGCACAGCCTTGATTTCTTTCACTGTCACTGTGTCTTCATCCGAAGTGTTCTGGGCCTTGCATCTGTCTGAGGTGACCTCCTTGGCCAGATTCCGGCCTCCCATGTCTGTCTGGTTGCTCTGCTCAAGGTAGCGTTCAAAGAGGGCTTTGCCCTTGTCCTCGTCAGTCCTCTGCCAGATGAGGTCAGCACCTTGGAAGTCAGAAATGCTCTTATTCTTGACTACACCACTCATGCTTTTATGTAGTCGCCAGAACAATTTCAGTGACTTGTCTGTGCTTACTCTTTGACACACCTCTGCCCATTTTTCGCTTTTAACCACCGTGACCAGTTTTTTGAAATAGCTTACTTTTGTGTGCATCTCTCTTTCTAAGTGCAAGCAGGAACTAGGATGACCAGCTCTGTTCTTCTTGGCATTTTGCCATCTCCTTACAGCACTACGCTTATCCACCCAAGCCTTCTCCACCTCGAAACTCCACCACGGTGGCTGCTCCCAGCTTTTTTTCCTTTTCTTCCTGCCCTGAAACGTTCTGCGCTTGTCACGTCTTATTTTACTCACCACATCTTGCCCTGTACTGTCATACTGGAACGTCTTTACCTTTAGCTTGTGCTGCCTGGTTCTGCCTTTCTCCACCAATATGCTGCATGGGTGGTGGTCGCTGCCATGGTGTCCTAGGACACCCCATCTACACACTGTAGTGAGTGAAGGTGAAACTAGCGCCAGATCAATAGCACTGTCCTCATCGCCTGGACGGCTTGCTGTCCTGGTGACACAGCCACTGTTGATACAAACCAGGTCGATGGTTTCCAGTGCAGTCTCGAGCTCCTCCCCTTGTGTATTGGAGGAAGTGTTTCCCCATGATCTGCCTTTAGCGTTGAAGTCACCACAGAAAATAACATTTCTCTCGTGGCCTAATATGCCACTTAAGCACTGCCACTTCTGGGCGTCCACACTCGCATTGCGGGCATAAACATTAACCAACACGAATGGTATACTGGAATGAACTCTCAACGCCTGTATTTGTATATCGTCACTGTTCCAACTGGACATGTCTAGCTCTGACGCCACCATGCTGTCGCGAACGAGAATCGCCGTTCCCAGATGTCGTCTGTTATAGAAACATTTGAAGCCGGCAATTCGGAGTAGCTGATCGCCCAGTCTCGTCTCCTGGAGTGCTACAATGTCGTTCCTGTAAACTAGGGTTTCTAAAATAGAGCCCCGTTGTTTTACACTGGCACAGTTCCAATATAGAATACGGATGTTCCTGAGTCCTAGACGGTGACACTTGAGTCTAAAACGTCTCAAGCCACCGCGCTTACCTGGCTTCTTTTTCCCTGCGCGGCTACCACGCCGCTTCGGTATGTTGACTGCTGATCGTTCGGAAAACACACGTTGTTCCGCCATGTTGAAAAAACGTAAACACAGACTTTTGATTGAGAACCACACACGCTGCTGAAAATTCACTCAAGGATGGCTTCGCTCGATGCACGAACTCCGTAGCACCCGCGCAGATCTTGAGTAGAAACTCCTGGTTTTACATCCTGGCACACCAATTACACGCAAGAAATGAATAAATCCATCCCTTACGCGAAAAAGTTAACGAACACAAAACAACACGACCGTCCGTCGCCATCTTGAAACCGGAAGTGATGTATGTTTGTGCGTGTGTATATGTGTGTATGCATGTGTGTGTGTGTGTGCTCATGTATGTATGTGTATATGTTTGTATGTGTAAGTGTGCATGCAATGCAGTGTATGCGAGGGAGTGTGTATTCGTGTGTTATGTGAGTACGTGTGCGTAAGTATGTGTATGCGGGTGTGGATTGTTTAGGTGTGTGTATGTGTGTGGGTATATGTGTGTATTTGCGTGTGTATGTTTTGCGTGTGTGTGTGTGTGTGTGTGTGTGTGTGGGTACGTGTGTGTGAAAGAGAAGAGAGAGAGAGAGAGAGAGAGAGAGTTGAGCGCATGCATGTCATATAACATGCTATTCCATATTGTTTGTGCATTCTCATTTTCATATTATCATTTTGAATGCCAACTCATTTTAACATGTATAAAATGAACACATGTAAATTACTGTAGAGTGAGTGACAGAGTTAGTGAGTGTGAGTGAGAGAGAGTGAATGAGTGTGAGAGTGTGTGTATGTCTAGAGAGAGAGAGAGAGAGAGAGAGAGAGAGAGAGAGAGAGAGAGAGAGAGAGAGAGAGAGAGAGAGAGAGAGAGAGAGAGAGAGAGAGAGAGAGAGAGAGAGACGCACGCATGTCATGGAACATGCTATTCCATATTATTTATGTATTCTCATCTTTCATATTACGAGGTATCATTTTGTATGCCACTTGATTTTATCATGTACACTATAATCGCATTCACACTACTGTAGAGTGAGTGAGAGAGTTAGTGAGTGTAAGTGAGTAAGGGAGTGTGAGTGTGTGTGTCTGTTTGTTCATAATAGTAGGTTGGGGGATGGTGGGGAATGTGTGTGTGGGTGGATTCGTGGAGTGTGTGGGTGGGCTCAGGATGTGTGGGTGGGTGCGGGGTTTGTGTGTTGGTACGTGCGGGATGTATGGGCTGGCAGGGAGATGTATGTGTGGGTGGGGGATGTGTGTTTGGATAGGCGGTTGTGGGTGAGTGAGTGGAGGAAGATATGTGGTTATGGGATGGGTGGGGAATATATATGTGGGTGGGGAGATGTGGGTGTAGGGGATGTGTGGTGGGTGGGAGATGTGTGCAGGTAGGGGTGGTTGTGGGTGTTGGGATGTGTGTGTGGGTGAGGGATGTGTGTGGGTGTTGGATGTTTGGGTGGATGTGTGTGTGGGGTGTGGGGATGTGTGTGGATTGGTGGATGGGTGTGTGATGGGTGTGGGTGATGAATGTGGGGATGTGTGTGTGGGAGGGGAATGTGTCTGGGTGGATGGGGGTGTGTGTGGCTGGATGGAGGATTTATGTGTGGGTTGTGAGGGTGATTGTAGATGGGGGATGTTTGGGTGGGTAGGAGATGTGTGGGAGATGTGTGTGTGGGTGAGGGATGTGTCTTGGGGATGTGTGTGGGTGTGGTGTTGTGTGGGAGGGAAGACTGGGTGCGGATAAAGGACGTGTGTATGGGTGGGTGGGGTGTGGTTGAGTGTGGATGTGCGGGTGGGTGTTGATGTGTGTGAGGGTGGGGTATGTGTGTTTGGAGGGGTGATTGGGATGTGTAAGTGTGGGTGGGTAGATGGGAGATGTATGTGTTGATGAGTGGGTGAGGGATGTGTGGGTGTTAGTGGTTGGGTGATAAATACGTGTATGGAGGGATGTGTGAGGGGGATGAGTGTATGGGTGGGGGATGTGTGTGTGTGGGTTGGATGTGCGTGGATGGGAGGTGTGTTTTTGTGAATGGGGGATGTGTTGGTGGGTGGGGATGTGTGTGTATGGGTGGGGAGATGTGTGTGTGTGTGTGTGAGTGGGAATGAGTGTGTATATGGGTAGGGGCTTGTGGTTAAGGGATGTGTGGCTGGGGGATGGGTGGGCGAGTAGAGGATGTGTGGGTGGGTAATTGTATATGGGTAAGGTTGTGTGGTTAAGGGATGTGTGGTTAAGGGATGTTTGGTTGCGGGATGAGTGGGTGGAGGATGTGTAGATGGGTAGAGAATATATAGGTGGGTGAGTGTGTGTAGGTTAGGAGATGGTGAGGGATGTTTGTATGGGTGGGCTCGGAATCTGTGAGTGGGCTGGGGGAGATGGGAGATTATGTGGGTGGGTGCGGAATTTGTGTTTGGGTAGGTGCGGGATATGAGAGATGGAGGGGGGATGTGTGTGTGTGCGTGGGGGATGTGTGGTTGAGTGATGTGTGTTTGGCTGGGTGGTTGGATGTGTGTGGGTGGAGGAGGATATGTGGGTGGGTGATTGTTGATGGATAATCGGACGAGTGGAGGATATGTGAGTGGGTGTGGAGATGTGTGTGGGTGAGGGATGTATGGGTTGGGAAATGTATGTATGCTTGGATGTGGGTGGATTGGAAGTGTGGTTGGTCTGAGTGCGTGTGGGTGGGGAGATGTGTAGGTGTAGGGATGTGGTGGATGGGTGGGGGATGTATGTGTGCCTGGGGTGTGTGTGTGGTTGGGTGGGAGATGTGTGAGTGAATGGGGGATGTGTGGGTGGGTGGTGGATGTGTCTCATAACATGGTAATATGCATTGTTTATGTTTACAAAATTCATTTGACAATGTTTTTCCTATGCACTATTGATAAACGAAAGATGAGTGATTGGAAGGGCCGAATGTAAGACGGGCCTGCATGCCGAATTTGTTACCTTCTGAAAATAAAGTCTGTTCGTTCGTTCGTTCATTCCTACCTACCTACCTAACTACCTACCCACCCACCCTCCCACCAACCCAACTACCTACCTAACAACCTACCCACCCACCCACCAATCAACAAACCTACCTATCTATCCAAAAACGCAATGTATACTCGTATAACTACATTGCTATGTATTTACCTAACTATCTTCCTACCTACCTACATGCCACCACACACACACACACACACACACACACACACACACACACACACACACACACACACACACACACACACACACACACACAGACAGACAGACAGACAGACAGTCAGACAGACAGACAGACAGACAGTCAGACAGACAGACAGACAGACAGACAGACAGACAGACAGACAGACAGACAGACATGCATGCATACATACATACATACATACATACATACATACATACATACATACATACATACATACATACATACATACATACATACATACATACATACATACATACATACATACCATCAGACAGAGAGACAGACAGACAAACAGAAACACACACACACATACACAACACTCTCTCACACACAGACACACAGATACGAACCCTGGATGGCCACGTCTATGCCTTGATCTGCAGCACGTGACAACGACACCCACCACAGCCATCACCAGGGCCACGGAAAGACTAGCTGTAACTGGCACGGCCCATTCTGCAACAACAACGATGTTTTGTGCAGTAATTTATAAATCGACGTTCATTCACTTGCTAGTAATTAGTCACATCATTTCATCAAGTTGTGAACATCAATTTAAAAACCGGTGTTAGATCACATGGCAGTGATTAAAATAGTCACAGCAATTCATCTTATATATAAATTAGGATCTCCGTCTGTCTGTATGTCTGTCTGTCTGTATGTATGTATGTATGTATGTATGTATGTATGTATGTATGTATGTATGTATGTATGTATGTATGTATGTATGTATGTATGTATGTATGTATGTATGTATGTATGTATGTATGTATGTATGTATGTATGTATGTATGTATGTATGTATGTATGTATGTCCTTTATTTGTTCGCGAACGGCCCATCCGATTGAGATGAAATTTTCTACACGCCTTCCTTTCATTCCAGCGCTGCCAACTGTGATATTTTGTTAGTGTGAAATCGCCTGCTTACTCAGTATTATTTCATTTTTCATTTTTCATTATAATTTCATATATCTCAGGGGACCTAACTCTGTAAAAGTTATTTCAAGGGGCATAACTTTTCTGTATAACTTATAGTCATATTGTGGCATCGTTTTCAAAGATTTATAAACTCTTTGTCCATAGTTATGTACCGGCATATGAGTTATAATAAATAATGATACAATCTGTAAGGCATTTTCAAAGTTTTCATAAAAATAATGCACAATGCATAACATTGTAACTCATCTTTTTTTGCTTAAGAAGTTACTGTAGTCATGCAGGTGATTAGAAAGAGTTTTCATTAAAAATAATGGATGGTGTGTGGAAGGACATTCTTTTAAGTTACTTTTTTTGTTGTATGAATTTAATGAGAACTTATATGACTACTTATATGAATTAAATGAGATGCTCCCCACCAGGGACTGGGCGAAGCCGGACAGGGTCAGGCAGACAGATAGACAGACAGACAGATAGACAGTCGGGAACAGGAACTTATATGACTACTTATATAAATTAAATGAGATGCTTCACACCAGGAGCTGGGCGATGCCGGGCCGGGTCAGACAGACAGACAGACAGACAGACAGACAGACAGACAGACAGATAGTCGGTAACGGGAACGGGAACTTATATGACTACTTATATGAATTAAATGAGATGCTCCCCACCAGGGACTGGGCGAAGCCGGGCAGGGTCAGGCAGACAGATAGACAGACAGATAGACAGACAGATAGACAGTCGGGAACGGGAACTTATATGACTACTTATATGAATTAAATGAGATGCTCCACACCAGGAGCTGGGCAATGCCGGGCCGGGTCAGACAGACAGACAGACAGACAGACAGACAGACAGACAGACAGACAGACAGTCAGTCGGTAACGGGAACGAGAACTTATATGACTACTTATATGAATTAAATGAGATGCTCCCCACCAGGGTCTGGGCGAAGCCGGGCAGGGTCAGCTAGTCAATTTATAAATTGACGTCCGTTCAGATGGTAGTGATTAATCAAGTTACAGAAATTCATCAATTTGTAAACTGACGTCCGTTCACATGGTAGTGATTATGTTATATAAATTCATCAATATATAAACTGACGTCCGTTCACATGGTAGTGATTACGTTATATAAATTCATCAATATATAAACTGACGTACGTTCAGATGGTAGTGATTAATTAAGTCACAGAAATGCATCAATTTATAAACTGACGTCCGTTTACATGGTAGTGATTAAGTCATATAAATTCATCAATATATAAACTGACGTCCGTTGAGATGGTAGTGATTAATTAAGTCACAGAAATTGATCAATTTATAAACTGAAGTCCATTCAGATGGTAGTGATTAATTAAGTCACAGAAATTCATCAATTTATAAACCGAAGTTCGTTAAGATGGTAATGATTAATTAAGTCACAGAAATTCATCACTTTATAAACTGACGTCCGTTCCCGTGGTAGTAATTAAAATAGTCGCATGCATTCATTATCTGTTGTTTACATACTAATTATAATGTAATGGTATAAACTGAGCAATGTATCAATGGGCGTTTGATCCCAAACTATGGGACTTTTAAAACAACAAGACAAGAACTCCACGTCTCCTGACAAGAACTTCACTTCTCCTAAAAAGAACTTCACGTCTCCTAAAAAGAACTTCACAACTTCACGTCTCCTGACAAGGACTTCATTTCTCCTTAAGAAAACGTCACATCTCGTGACAAAACCTTCACATCTCCTGACAAGAACGTCACATTTCGTGACAAGAACCTCATATCTCCTGACAAGAACTTCACATCTCGTGACAAGAACGTCACATCTCCTGACAAGAGATGTTTCTTCTCCTGATAATATCTTCACATCACGTGACAAGAACTTCACATCTCGTGACAACAACTTCACGTCTCCTGACAAGAACTTCACAACTTCACGTCTCCTGACAAGAACTTCACAACTTCACAACTTCACGTCTCGTGACAAGAACTTCACATCTCGTGACAAGATCTTCACATCTCGGGACAAGAACTTCACATCTCGTGACAAAAACTTCACGTCTCCTGACAAGAACTTCGCAACTTCACGTCTCCTGACAAGAACTTCACATCTCGTGACAAGAACTTCACATCTCCTGACAAGAACTTCGCGTCTCCTGACAAGAACTTCGCGTCTACTGACAAGAACTTCACGTCTCCTTAAGAAAACGCCACATTTCGTGACAAAAACTTCGCATCTCCTGAAAAGAACGTCACATTTCGTGACAAGAACCTCAAGTCTCCTGACAAGAACTTCACATCTCGTGACAAAAACTTCACAACTTCACGTCTCGTGATAAGAACTTCACATCTCGTGACACGAACTTCACATCTGGTGACAAGAACTTCACATCTCGTGACAAAAACTTCACATCTTGTGTAAAAAAAAAACTTCACGTCTCCTGACAAGAACTTCACAACTTCACGTCTCCTGACAAAAACTTCACATCTCGTGACAAGAACTTCAAATCTCGTGACAAAAACTTCACGTCTCCTGACAAGAACTTCACATCTCGTGACAAGAATGTCACGTACCCTGACACTAATTTAACATCTCCTGACAGGGATAGGGCGGGATAAGGACCCCCTAACAAAGAAAAGGTAAGGTGCCTCCTTCCCTCCGCTAGCCTACGGGACACCCTTGGGAAAGGTGGAGTACCCGTTTAGCCCCCCAATCAGGGTTACGTGAAGCCCTGCGTGCAGGTGGTGGATGAAGTTGAAGAGCAACCGACAGATAGTTGTAGGTTATGGTCTCCAGCTTCACGACGGTAGGCAGAGTATCTCCTTTTTTTGGGAGGGGGAGGGGGGGGAGACAATGGCTACGGTCATCGACCAGTATGGTCACTGCTAGGAAGGAAAGCAATGGCAAACTACCTTCTTTAAAGATGCAAAGAATATCATGCACTGCAGTCTTATCGATAATTAGAGAAACGGCGTAAATGGGTGCTCGAAAGGAGCGGCCTCGCCCGGTAGGGGTAGTCATGTGCACCAGATGACTCCAGACCGTCATCAAGCGACTGTGTGCAAAAGAATATCAACATTAAAAGTAGGAACTTGGAATGTAAGAACTATGAGTGGAGATTGAAAATTTGATAACATTAAGAATGAAATGAGAAGATTAAATATTAACCTGTTAGGTGCACGTGAGACCAGATGGACAGGAATGGGCATTAGGACATCTGAGGAATATAGAATAATCTATTCTGGTGGAGAGAAACAACAGCGAGGAGTAGCAATTATAATGGATAGAGAGAGGCAGCAAAATCGATCAAAGGATATTGGACTGTATCAGACAGAGTGTTACTAATCAAGTTTAGTGGAAGACCTTTTGATGTCAACGTCATACAAGTTTATGCACCAACAGCAGACAGTAGTGATGACAGCATCGATGAATTTTATATTGATTTAGAGAAAGCCTTCAAGAAATGCAAGAATTCTGAAGTAACTATCATAATGGGTGACTTGAATGCCAAAATTGGAAATCAACAGGACGAATGCATAGTAGGCAAGTATGGACTAGGGGAACAGAATGGAAGAGATTGCAGACTAGTACAGTGGGCAAAAGAGCAACATTTGATTATTGGAAACACCTGGTTTCAACAGCACCCAAGGAGATTATGGACATGGGAGAGTCCTGATCATAGAAGCAGAAATCAGATTGATTATATCCTCATCAACAGAAGATTTCGAAATACCTTAAAAGTCGTAAAAACTATACCAAGCGCAGACTGCTACAGCGACCATAGATTAATCTTAAGCAAGTTACATATAAAATTAAAGAAAGTCAAATATTCACCAAGAAACACAAAATTTGATCTACAAGCACTGAAGGGTGAGGAAATAAAAGATGAATTCAACGTAGAGGTAAATAACAGATTCGATGCATTGTCCGATATGGAGATATTATTTCAAGACGTCAGTGACCAATGGGAAATATTAAAGAAATCAGTCAACCAAGCTGCACAAACAACCATCCCAAAAATAAAGAGAATAGAACGCAAGACATGGATGACGGAAGACAACGCAAGACATGGATGACGGAAGACATCTTAAAACTCATGGAAGTAAGAAGAAATAACAAAAATAACAAGGAAAAATATGAAGAGATTCATAGGAAAATTAGGAAGCTATGCTAAGAGGCAAAAGAAACATGGCTTGAGGAAAATTGCTAGGAAATTGAACACCAACACAACACCCGGAATACTAAGTTAATGCACAAAATAATTAATGACATCACTAATAAAAGATCGCACACATCAACAGGTTGCCTAAAAACCAAAGATGGCAAAATCATAATAGAAAAAGATCAGATTTTACATACGTGGTCAGCTTATGTGAAAGACCTTTATGATGATACAAGAGAAGAAAAATATGATCATCGGAATAATAATGAAGGACCATCAATTTTGAAGATAGAAGTTCAGAATGCTCTTAACCATATGAAAACTGGCAAGACCCCGGGTACAGATAACATCACAGTAGAAATTATCAATGCCTTAGAATAATGTGGAATAGACCAAGTCACCAGACTGCTGAACGCAAAATATGATACTGGAGATATACCTTCTGAATTATGTAATTCTATATTTTTTGCAATCCCGAAGAAATCAGGAGCCATGGAATGCGATCAACATAGAACAATTAGTATAATGAGCCACATCACGAAGATTCTGCTGAGAATTATCAAGCAAAGTGTTAGGAAGAAAATACAACCCGAAATAGGAGAAGAACAATGTGGGTTTGTAGAAGGCAAGGGCACAGTAAATGCTGTGTATATAATGAGAACAGTAATTGGGCGTTCTATAGAAGTAAACAAAGATCTATACCTTTGCTTTATTGACTACACAAAGGCTTTCGATAAAGTGAGACATGTCGACATGATAAGGATGCTTGACGATCTACAAATTGACGGAAAAGACCTTAGACTTGTAAAAAAACATATATTGGAAACAACAAGCTGCCATCAGAATTGATAACGATGTAGGTCAATATCAGCCTATTAAAAGAGGTGTGAGACAGGGATGTGTAATGTCTCCAGATCTTTTTTCCCTGTACAGTGAAAATATTTTCAGAAATATAGAAGATGTGGAAGGAATCAAAATTGGGGGTAGATACATCAAAAACATTAGATATGCAGATGACACAGCCTTGATTGCAGACAATGAACAGGACCTGCAAAATTTAGTGGATGCAGTTGTTGCACTCAGTGAACAACTAGGGTTAGAACTGAATATTAAGAAGACACAGATTATGGTCGTCACTGGGAAGAAGAAAATACCACAATGTGAGTAAGTAAGTAAGTAGTAAGTAAGTAAGTAAATCTTTATTTTGCAAGGGTTGAGAATTGGGCACGCAGGCCCGTCTGACATTCTGCCCTTCTTCTCTATTTCCTCTCATACATTCTTTCATTCAACATCTCTTATGAAGCAATTCTTTGACAACAAAAGAACAATAAGCATTAAAACGCATGAAAAATAATCAGTAATACATGACACGTGAAGGCAATGTTTAACATGGGCATCATGAATACACAAGGTGGGTGTAACGTGCCATAAATATGGGAATTTTTTTTGCTAGGTGTCGTTCGAGATAATTTACCATTATTATTGTCTTTGTTGCTGTTTTTTTTTTTTAAGGGGGCATGTAGTCTGTCTTGAGGTAGTGTTCAAACAGTTTGCTACTGTATGTATAATGATATACGAGTAGATGGGCATATTCTTAAACAAGTGAATCGATACTATTATCTCGGCACAGTCATAACATCTGATGGGAGATGCCTTGAAGAGATTAGAACACGAAATGCCATTGCGAAGGTAGCCTTTTGCAAGATGAAAAACATACTGACCAATAAAAGGATATCAATTGAAACGAGAAAAAGAGTGTTGAGGTGCTACATAGAACCTATACTTTTGTATGGATGTGAAGCGTGGCAATAAGCAGTCAAGCTGAAAAACAGCTGATGGCTGTGGAAATGTGGTTTCTGAGGAAAATGCAAAGAATACCATGGACGGAAAGAAAAACCAATGAGCAAGTCCTTCAAGAAACAAATGAAGATCGTAAACTGATTAGAGTCATTAGACGTAGGCAGTCAAAATTTTTTGAGCATGTTATGAGAAGAAATGACTTGGAGAACTTAGTGACAACTGGCAAGATCGAAGGGAAGAGACCAAAGGGAAGACCGAGAAGTAAATACCTGGATGGATTAGCCACATGGCATGGTCGAGAAAGGGACACGGAGCTGATCCACGACTCTGGTGATCGAGTGAGATGGCAGAACATGACCGCCCACGTTTACAGGCATGGCACATGATGGATGGATTGATGGACAAGAACTTCACGTAACCTGACAATAATTTAACATTTCCTGACAAGAACTTCACATCTCATAACAAGAACTTCACATCTCATGACAAGAACTTCACATCTCATGACAAGAACTTCACATCTCATAACAAGAACTTCACATATCATGACAAGAACTTCACATCTCATAACACGAACTTCACATCTCATGACAAGAACTTCACATATCATGACAAGAACTTCACGTCTCATGACAAGAACTTCACATCTCATAACACGAACTTCACATCTCATGACAAGAACTTCACATATCATGACAAGAACTTCACATCTCATGACAAGAACTTCACGTCTCATGACAAGAACTTTACATCTCATGACAAGAACTTCACATCTCATGACAATAACTTCACATATCATGACAAGAACTTCACATATCATGACAAGAACTTCACATCTCATAACACGAACTTTACATCTCATGACAAGAACTTCACATATCATGACAAGAACTTCACGTCTCATGACAAGAACTTCACGTCTCATGACAAGACCTTCACATATCATGACAAGAACTTCACATATCATGACAAGAACTTCACGTCTCATGACAAGAACTTCACATATCATGACAAGAACTTCACGTCTCCTATCAAAAACTCCACGTCAAACGTCACGTCTCCTGACAAGAATTTCTCATCTCCTGATAGGTATGCTAGGATGGAACCAAATCGGATTCACCCCAGCACACAATAACTGGATGAGGTTAGTGCTATGCTCATAGTGTATCCTCTACAGGTTGTATGTGTTCTTTGTCAACAGACTCCCGCCCAAAATGCCCATTGAAAAGTGGAGATGATAAAGGG
>JACEFZ010003180.1:5000-281888 GCA_014155875.1 Cepaea nemoralis
GTGTCATGCACTGTTTATTACAAATTTATTACCCTTTGAAAATAAAGTTCGTTCATTCGTTCTCCGGTAACATTTCTTTGCTTGTTTGATGAATGAAATACCTTAACATTTACCATTGTTCATTTATACTCTGTATTTTAGACATTGCATTTTATCTATTTTTTACAGTCACCCTGTGTTGTTCTTGAATGTCTTTATCTGCTTTCAGAACATTTTTATTAATTCTCGCTATGGAAATCCTGGGTCCAGCTTTGACTTGACTTGGCTGTTTTTGTTCATATCACATTGTAGTCCTACTCCTTTTTCATGTGTATCCTATCCATAATAAATTATGGTGTGTTTGTCGGTTATACTTTTACCCAATCCTTTCCATCTCATCTAATTTATGCCTAGGATATTCATTTTCACTCTTTCCATTTTTCCTGTAACATTGTTAAACTTTCCCAACTCATGTAGTGTCCTAACATTCCATGTTTTTATTTTACATTTATTCATTTAAGTATTGATTTTGCCATCAGGAGCTGAATGACGATCAGGTGTCATATATAGTTCATGACTGTCCCTACCGGATGAGGATGTCCTAAGACAACTATTAACATTGTTCACTGCATCTAAAATGTGGATACTCATTACATCTTTGGAAGATTATATAATTGTTCCTCTTACCCTCCAAATCCACATGCGGGTATTGTGCTTCTGGCTTTGACAGCCATTTCAAACTGTCAGGACAAATGAGTGCCCTGCTCTACTCAGCTGCAGAGTTATCCACTTATCCCCGTGGATACTTGGTCCCCAGGGCTGCGTTTGCCACAGGGGTGTGTATCCCATACCACTAGGAAGTGCAATTGGGATTTTCCCTTCCTTAAGTTATGGTCTATGATGGCTAGCACTTGCCAGTACTTTGTAGAATTTATATTTAAAAGATAAAACTCTTGAACATTAAAAACTAGTCAATAATAAATAACTGAATGATAGGAGATACTTAAATGTAAAGAGATGCACATTACTATTCAGTATGCCTTATGAGTTAACATTGAGAGACATTAATTGCATATATCCACAACATTGCTGTATTGTGAGAAGTCGGGGTTATGAAAAGACAGTTAACAGAGTACATTCATAACTTTAAAAAGTGAATATATGTTGGTGAATGTGGCGAAAATAGTGGAATAAAAACATGATAAATAACAATTTATTAAACAGAGTACAAATGAAGAGAAAATTAATGAACGAGGCCACAGATAGATAAATACAATATTTGAGACTCATAATGAACATCACACTGATGGGAAGGGTGGAAGACACACTTGCAAGAGGAAAATTAAATGGGAGGAGCACATTAAGAGAGACAAAGACAAACAGACAGCCAGAATGCAGGCAAAGACAGACAGATATATACAGAAGAAGAAAGAGAGGGCAATAGCTTTTCTATCTGTCCATGATATTTGCATTTCATTAGAAACCACATTTCCACTGCCATTAGATGTTGTTCTGCTTGTCTGCCCAGTGTCTACGTATCAAATCCATGTAAAAGTACAGGTTCCATGCAATACCTCTTTTTCTCGTTGCAATTGACATTTTGTTTTTGGGTAAGTATGTATTCCATCAATTTTGTCAAGTGGCACTATTGCAGAAATTCAGATATCTAGGCACATGGACATCATCAGATGGAAGATGAATCACAGAAATAAAGAACAGATTAGGACAAGTAAAAACTGCATTCTATCAAATGAAGAACGTGCACGTGCGGCTGCGAATTCTTAACAATTAGTAAATATGCGAAAGATTTCCTGGAGGCGTTTTAGATTTTGTTTTATAGAAGAATGTTGAAAATTAATCGTACAACCAAAATAAACAATCTGGGCGTTTTAGGGGAAGATAAGTCGCAAATACAACTTATCACAAACATCAGAAAGAAGCAATGATAATTTATTAGTCCAATTATGAGAAGACAAAAACTAGAACATGTTGTGATAATTGGAAATATTTGTTGAAAGAGAGAGAGAGAGGAAGACAGCATGAGAAGGTTCTTAACAGTCTTGTGTCATGGCACGGAAGGGAGTCAAGACACGAATTGATCCATGACGTCGGAGATCGCAATTTTTGGAGAGGCATGATCGCCCACGCCAGCCAGTAAGGCAATGGGTGATGATGATGATGATGATTATGATGATGATGATGATGATGATGATGATGATGATGATGATGGTGATGATGATGATGTTGATGTTTTTATCTTGCAAAGGGCAACCCTTTGCCATGGCGATTGTTGTTCTAATCTCTTCAAGCCACCTGACATGTAGGTACCTTCCATTCGCGACCTGATGGTGACAAGAATGTATATGGAAACCCTTACTCTAGAGCAGTGGTTCTCAACCGGTGGGGAATTCCCCCCAAGCAGGGAGAGGTGGGGGGGGGGGGATTTTAGGGTTTTCGGGGGGGGGGGCTAGTGTATTAAGACCACAGATAGGCAGATTCAACAGGGTTTCAGGCACAGTATCCTGGTTTTCTATTGAGCGTTTTGTTTGATGAAGCACAATTTTCTGGCATTCTGGTGTCTTGTATTAAGTGATAATTCTTTCACAGTTTAGCTGTTTGTTTATTGTAATATGATTAACTTGGTGTTTAAATAAAATATTGTGAATATTAAAGAAATGCACCTTTTGAGGCTGACAATTTTGGAAAAGTGGGGGGGGGGGGATTCTTCTTCTTTTATTCGCTAAAAAGGGGGAAATGACATTCTAATATATGGTGAAAGGGTGCATGGGCCAACAAAGGTTGAGAACCACTGCTCTAGAGGCTTTCTGAGAAGATCCACCACGCTTACCAGCATGGTACTTGATTATGCTGAAGTGTGTGAGTACGTGCGTATGCGTGCGTGCGTGCGTGCGTGCGTGCGTGTGTGTGTGTGTGTGTGTGTGTGTGTGTGTGTGTGTGTGTGGGTCTGTCTCTCAAATTATATTTCAGGATATCTCTCACACATGTATACTGAAATCAGGATATCTCTCACACATGTATACTGAAATCAGGATATCTCTCACACATGTATACTGAAATCAGGATATCTCTCACACATGTATACTGAAATCAGGATATCTCTCACACATGTATACTGAAATCAGGATATCTCTCACACATGTATACTGAAATCAGGATATCTTTCACACGTGTATACTGAAATCAGGATATCTCTCACACATGTATACTGAAATCAGGATATCTCTCACACATGTATACTGAAATCAGGATATCTCTCACACATGTATACTGAAATCAGGATATATCTCTCACATGTATACTGAAATCAGGATATCTCTCACACATATATACTGAAATCAGGATATCTCTCACACATGTATACTGATATCAGGATATCTCTCACACATGTATACTGAAATCAGGATATCTCTCACACATGTATACTGAAATCAGGATATCTCTCACACATGTATACTGAAATCAGGATATCTCTCACACATGTATACTGAAATCAGGATATCTCTCACACATGTATACTGAAATCATGATATCTCTCACACATGTATACTGAAATCAGGATATCTCTCACTCATGTATACTGAAATCAGGATATCTCTCACACATGTATACTGAAATCAGGATATCTCTCACACATGTATACTGAAATCAGGATATCTCTCACACATGTATACTGAAATCAGGATATCTCTCACACATGTATACTGAAATCAGGATATCTGTCACACATGTATACTGAAATCAGGATATCTGTCACACATGTATACTGAAATCAGGATATCTGTCACACATGTATACTGAAATCAGGATATCTCTCACACATGTATACTGAAATCAGGATATCTCTCACACATGTATACTGAAATCAGGATATCTCTCACACATGTATACTGATATCAGGATATCTCTCACACATGTATACTGAAATCAGTATATCTCTGTCACAAAATAAAACCGTGCGTTTAACCAATGATTAATATAGAGGCTTTCTGATAAAACGGACTATCTGCCAGCGACAACTATTTTAACTAACTGAATAAACAAATCGGATGTTAAACCCCAGGACGGTAAATAGTTGCAGCTGCACGGGGTTACATTGGGTCGACAACAGGGGAAGGGAATGAGCTGAATCATACATCGCTTTGACAGATTATAAACAGCTCGGATTGGAAGCGGAAGTACTCAGCTCGGAAGATAACAGTACATCTGTCAATTTATAGTTTCCGGAACATCAAGAACATTGGCAGCTTGTTGGGGAAAACTGTTGTTGGGATCATACAGTAACTCGTTAGTTTGTTGGGGGAGTCAAAACAAGTGATGACAACTTTGACAGTGACTAGGCAAGGGAAAATCGATTCTTGACAATGGATGATATGCCCAAATAACACCTGCAGGACAACAACCATGTCACGTGACCAATTTTAGAGGTTTGGCCAAAAACCATGATTGGGAGAAACAGAGTTGACCAAAACCGTGGATTATGATGGACGTGATTTGTGGAGAGCTCTACAGTGTTAGATTAATGTAATATTTACTAGCATGTGTCGTTATGGCAAAGTGTAGTAGCCATCCCGGGAATGAGGCGGTTTTGCATAAGGTAGAACCGATTATAATTAGTTCTAATTAATATAGGCTGTAGGTTTGTTAAACTAAAGTGTGATGATTAGCACTGTTAGTGGAAAACTAACTAGAGTAGGGAAGTGATACTTGGCTCTGTTAGTTGAAAATAGATTAGTGAAGTGTTGATAAGCTTTACTAATTGAGGATTGAGTAATGAGGGATAATTGGGATATTGCAGTGGGTGCTCCCTGGTGTGTGTGTGTGGGGATGGGGGGGGGGGGGGGGGGGTCCGCATTCTGTTTGCTGATTTTTTTTTCTTGTCTTGGCCTGATGATAACATATGTGTTCAGTCATCTGTCCTTGACAGAGTAGGTTCATTATATTTTCTGAGCGAGGCCGATTGACCACGATCATCTAATAGAGATCAGTGACGGGGAGACTATCACCGGTTATATGATTTATGTTACAGGTTCCTCTGGTTGGAATGAAGAACCCGGAACAACTAAAAATCCGATCCCGGATAAAGTATGATGTAGAGAGATGGGCCAGCAACTTTCACAACGGAAGAAGTTAATAAACATTGCTCGGTGGAGCTTAATGGTATATGTATCCTACATGAGTGAATACCAATCGTTAACACACCTGAAGTGATGGATGTTCAGCCCACGTGGAACTAGATCAGTAGGAACTGATGTTCACATTAGATGAAACCAAACATTGAAGTGTAGTTGTTCCATGTACCAAGGAAATCAGAACTGTCAGACAATATCTAGTAAATAAAGCAAGCCATTTTAGTCTAGACTATGACTGTTTAAGAGTGAAAATATAGAACATTTCGCTAGAAGAAACCGTCATGTTCATGAGACAGCGTTCCATGATTTTTCACTGTGCAGAATTATGAGATCGTGGTTTCTCTAAAACTATTAGGAACCATTGTGTTAGGAACAATAATAGTTTTTTTTTTTCAAGGACTATATTTACATGGGATTCAGATCTCATGGTCATCAAAGTTCCTGGAAGAGGACATGTCTGGAGAGAAGGATACGACTTCGGTGAGGTCTTGTGTACTGACTCGTGTGATGTCGTGTAATCCTTGCCATGATGTGTACACTATGATCCTGAACTTTGAGGGCTGACACATACATTTCTGTATTAATACACGACACACATTTTCTTCGCATACACGTCTCATATACGTTACACTTTTCTTTTAATAAATTAATCTTTATTAATTTTTAGAAGCAAGAGTTGTTGAGTATGTTGCGTTGGGGAAGTATGAGAGGGGGCATAGTACGACAGTGAGAGAGTGATAGGAAAAGATGTCCATTGGCTGATGGAGTGTGTTGGACGGAAGCTGGTGGATTCTGCGGGATATTGATAGGGAAAAAATATTATAATGTGGGTGTTGACTTTCTTCACTCCAGGGACGACACTTTAAAGGAGGACACGACATTATTGGGGGCTCGATAACGTGATCTTTGGACAGCGGGATCTCTCGTAAACGGATCCTTGGACAGCACAGCGGGATCTCTCGTAAACGGAATCCTTGGACAGCGGGATCTCTTGTAAACGGGATCTTTGGACAGCGAGATCTCCGTGCAAGTGGGATCCTTTGACAGTGGGATCTTCTGACAACGGGGTCTTTTGACACGGGATCCTTAGTTATAAACGGAGATATCATATTGGAGAATCCAGCTAGAGTGAATGTGGATAGGGGTTAGGACTAATATCTTACCTGTTCACACTTCACACGTCTGCATAGGTCTGTGGTCCTGATTCTACTCTTGTCACTGAGTGAATGTGCTGTGTGTGGTAATATTTAGATTTATAGTACTTGTTCATATATCTGTATAGTAATTTGCAGTTATATTGTACTCGACCTGCTAGCTTACCTCTCTGTATAATGGCCACCCCTAAACTAAGCACGTTAGAATTAAAGGCAAAGGGGGAAGAAATGGGACTGTCGGGTTCTGCTCTAACGGATTACATACAGGAAGTGGAGAGAGAGTATCGTCAAGCAGAACGGGAAGATCGAAAGGCCGAGTTGGAATTGAGAAGGATGGAGTTGGAGCAAGCAGCTAAGAAAGTTGAAGCTGAGCAAGCAGCTAAGAAATTTGAAGCTGAGCAAGCAGCTAGGAAACTGGAAGCTGAACAAGAAGCTCAGAAAAGGGAGCACGAGTACCGGATGAGGGAACTCGAGTTGAAGAGTCAATCTAATGGAGAAACTGAGGGAGCAGTTGGAGGTTCCTCCATCCCAGGCTCAACACCAGTAGGTGGACATGGGTACCATGCTATGAAGTTTCCTTTAGCGGTATACGAGGAGGACAAAGAGAAGATTGACCAGTACCTTCAACGCTTCGAGGCTATGTCAGTTGCTATGGGTCTGGAGCGTAACAAATGGAATCTCAAGCTATCCCAGGGTTTACGCGGGACCGGATACGAGGTTTATTCTCGCCTGCCACCAGGACATGAGAACAATTATGACGAGTTAAAGACGGCTCTGCTGAAACGATTCGAGGTTACGTCACATACCTACCGGAAAAAATTTCGAGCAGCGAAACGAGAACCGGGGGAGTTGTTTGCCGCCTACAGTTTGCGTCTAAAATCTTATCTCCATAAGTGGATGGATTTGGCTGGGTTCGCACATGACTATGAGAGTCTGGAAGAGCTCATGGTGGTCGACCAGCTGAAGAAGCAAATGTCTAAACCTCTCAGGACGTTCCTGGGAGAACAAGGAGCGGAACGTATTGACCTCGTGACTAAATTAGCAGAACGGTTCGTCGAGGTACATGGGGAGGCAGGGGAAAACCTTTCCACCAACACCAAAAGTCAAGAGAAACATGACAAGAAGAAAGCCAAAACTCAGGAACCAAAAAGTGGGAACCTTATGTGCAAAAATCAGAGGATAGTTCAGAGAAGAAGAAGGAGGGAAGCAAGAGCACTTCAAGCTCTACACCAAAACGACCGTGGTCGGAGAAGTGGTGTTCAATTTGTAAGTCACCCTCTCACAATACGAGGGACTGCAAATCGAAGGCTAAGAACCCTCACTTCGCAGCATGTCAAGTGACTTCCAAGGAGGTTGTCACGGAAAATGCCAAGGTCAACAAGGAAGCTCGCCACCAGGAGAGCTCACTCAAGTCCGGCACTAGAAAATCTAGGACAGGGAAATGGTGCAACCAATGCAAGTCGAATACGCACAATGCTATTGACTGCAGGGGAAAGTCAGGAGACACTCAATTCGTCGTGTGCCCCGGGAAACCTAAGGTGGAGCCCACCGAACAGGTCGAGGCCGAGGAAGAGACTCCAGACCAGGAAAAACCACCTGTAGTGGAATTGGTAGAGGTTAACGGTCGTCAAGTGGAGTGTTTATACGACACAGGACTGGAAGGGGAGGCCGTGATTTCTGCGGATCTGGTACATCCAGAACAATTCACAGGTGAAACCATGGAGATACAGCCTGCACAGAAGAGTGCTGTAGTCATGAAGTTGCCCATTGCTAATGTGGAGATTCAGTCAAGGTACGTCACCGGCACCATCAAGGCCGCTGTATTGACCGATCCCATTTTTCCAGTCATCCTAGGTTGCCGGTATGTCTTTCTGGGAATGCCCAGGGAGCCAATCCATATGGGAGCAATGCAGACTCGCTCTCAGACGAAAACGGAAGAGGCAGACGCAATTGTGACTAACCCAATGCCGGGGGAGCTACGAACTGCCCAGAGTGAGGATGATACTTTACGTCCTTGCTACAGAAAGCTGCAGAAAAGTGCTGATCCACCATGGACGGGGGCAGTACTACATGAAGAATAGGATACTCTACAGGAGAGCAGGAAGGGGAGACAACCTATACGGTCAGTTGGTCGTCCCGAAAGCTCACCGGTCCCAGATTCTTCATATGGGGCATACCATCTCCTTTAGTGGACACATGGGTATTGCCGCCACCATGCAGCGGATTTCCTGCCATTACTATTGGCCGGGAATGACAGATGATGTGCGTCGGTATGTGAAGTCATGCCCTGAGTGCCAGAGGGTGGCACCGAAACACTGGACAGCACCGGTGGTGTTGGGTGAGATGCCCATCATGAACTCTCCTTTCGAGAGGGTAGCCATCGATATCGTGGGTCCACTTCCCAGGACTAGGAAGAGGAACATGTATATACTCACAATGGTGGATTGCTGTACAATGTGGGGTGAGGCCATACCGTTGACCACGATTGACTCGAAAAGAGTGGCGGACGCACTGATGGAGGCCTTTACCAGATTAGGCTTTCCGGATCAAATTCTGACGGACAATGGATCTCAGTTTTGTGGAAAACTCATGGAGGAGGTATTTAGGGTGTTTCACTCTAACCACATACATACCAGCCCTTACCACCCTCAAGCCAATGGACAAGTGGAGCGTTTCAACGGCACGTTGATGACAATGCTCAGGAAACTAGCGCAGGAAAAACCTGATAGGTGGGATGAATATATCCCAGCAGCACTCTTTGCCTATCGGGAAGTTCCTCATGGCTCAACAGGACTACCACCCGCTACGTTGCTGTTTGGTCGTCCAATCAAAGGACCGTTGGAAGCCATGTTGAGGAGTTGGACTGAAGAGGGGACGTCAGAAGAAGTGATCTCATCCTATAAATACGTGGAGGAACTGAAAGAAAAACTCCACAAGGGATGGACTCTGGCAAATCAAAACTTGAAAAAGGCCAGGAAAAGACATGCGGCTTACTACAACCGTAGGTCTAAAGAAAGATCTCTAGAGGTGGGAGATAAAGTCTTGTTGCTACTCCCAACGGGAAACAACAAACTGGAGATAGGTTGGCAAGGACCATTTCCCGTGGAAAGGGTGATATCCAGAACCAACTATCAGATCAGGATCCGGGGAAAGTCGAAGATTTTCCATATCAATCTCTTGCGGAAATACGAAGAGAGACCGGGAGACAAGGCAGCTCACCTCATGGCAATGGCAGTTGCAGTGGAGACTGAAGTGGGAACCAGCGAGGGC
Organism: Cepaea nemoralis; assembly: GCA_014155875.1. NCBI lineage: Eukaryota > Metazoa > Mollusca > Gastropoda > Stylommatophora > Helicidae > Cepaea > Cepaea nemoralis. The sequence continues at coordinate 14,554 of JACEFZ010003180.1, forward strand.
AGGGAATATCCCTTAGTACACCAGGAAACCTATAGGGATGTGCAAGTGAACCCTGATCTGACCTCCCAGGAGAGGGAAAAGATAACCCAGGTTCTCAAGTCTCATAAGGAGATACTGACTGATAAACCCGGACGAACGAGGTTGATGGAGTTCGAGATGACTTTGACCACAGCAGGAGCCTGTTCGTCAAAAGGTTTACCCAGTGCCATTCTCTAAAGAAAAGGCCCTGGAGGAGGAAATACAGAAACTGCTGGAGGATGACGTGATTGCACCATCCACATCCCCATACAATGCAGGGGTAGTTTTGTTACGGAAACCAAGCGGAGAACACCGGTTGTGTATAGACTACCGACTTCTGAACAGTCACACACAATTTCAGGTGGAACCTTTGCCGAATCCAACTCAGTTATTCGCTAGGCTCCATAAGGCTCGGTACTTTTCAAAGGTGGATCTGAGTCGGGGGTACTATCAGATACCAGTCAAACCGGAGATTCGACCATTGTTGGCTTTCAGTACACCGAGTGGACACTACGAATTCAAGGTCATGCCCTTTGGACTCAGCAATGCACCTAGTGTGTTTACACGCATGATGAGGACTTTACTTGATCCTTTACAGGATCCGTCCATCATCTCATTTCATGGATGATATTCTGATTTCCAGTGACAGCTTGGATGACCACTTACAATCCTTGGAGAGAGTGTTTAATAGGCTCAAGGAAGCAGGGCTTACTGCTCGTCCAACCAAGTGCATGATTGGTTACCAGACTCTGGAATTTCTAGGTCACACCATCACTCCAGGACACATTGTCCCAGAAGAGAAGAACCTGGAGAAAATCAGAAATGCACCAAGGCCAAAAACGAAGAAGGATGTGCGATCTTTTCTCTCGTTGTGTGGGTTCTACCACAAATTTATCCCACATTTCACTGAACTGGGAGCTCCATTGACAGAAACCTTGAAAAAGGGATTCCCGGACCAAATCATTTGGACACCAGAATGTGAGAATGCCTATAGTCAGTTAAAGGAGGCCTTGGTCAGCAAACCTGTATTACAGCTCCCTGACCTTTCCAAACCATTTGTGTTGAGAACGGATGCGAGTGGGATTGGGATTGGGGCAGCTCTGTTACAGGAAGGAAAAGACGATGCTTCGGTTTTGAAACCTGTAGCATACGCAAGTAAGAAACTTCTACAGGCGGAGAGGAATTATTCAACTGTCGAGAGAGAGTGCTTGTCTCTCGTATGGGCAGTGCAAAAATTCCAGCCATATTTGTATGGAGTTAAGTTTCGGGTCCAGTCGGATCATCAGCCCCTGATGTTCCTGGCTACTTCTCAGAAGCTCAACGCCCGTTTGATGCGTGGTCGTTGTTACTTCAACCCTTATAACTTCACAGTAGAGTACATTCCTGGGAAGGAAAATGTTGGAGCGGATTTCTTGTCAAGACACCCAGCTCCTGAAGAAGAAGAATGAATCATCTGGATTAAACTCACGGTGGAGAAGAGTGAGATGGACTACTCTCTTAAGAGGGGGCCTATGTCACAAAATAAAACCGTGCGTTTAACCAATGATTAATATAGAGGCTTTCTGATAAAACGGACTATCTGCCAGCGACAACTATTTTAACTAACTGAATAAACAAATCGGATGTTAAACCCCAGGACGGTAAATAGTTGCAGCTGCACGGGGTTACATTGGGTCGACAACAGGGGAAGGGAATGAGCTGAATCATACATCGCTTTGACAGATTATAAACAGCTCGGATTGGAAGCGGAAGTACTCAGCTCGGAAGATAACAGTACATCTGTCAATTTATAGTTTCCGGAACATCAAGAAGATTGGCAGCTTGTTGGGGAAAACTGTTGTTGGGATCATACAGTAACTCGTTAGTTTGTTGGGGGAGTCAAAACAAGTGATGACAACTTTGACAGTGACTAGGCAAGGGAAAATCGATTCTTGACAATGGATGATATGCCCAAATAACACCTGCAGGACAACAACCATGTCACGTGACCAATTTTAGAGGTTTGGCCAAAAACCATGATTGGGAGAAACAGAGTTGACCAAACCGTGGATTATGATGGACGTGTTTGTGGGAGAGCTCTACAGTGTTAGATTAATGTAATATTTACTAGCATGTGTCGTTATGGCAAAGTGTAGTAGCCATCCCGGGAATGAGGCGGTTTTGCATAAGGTAGAACCGATTATAATTAGTTCTAATTAATATAGGCTGTAGGTTTGTTAAACTAAAGTGTGATGATTAGCACTGTTAGTGGAAAACTAACTAGAGTAGGGAAGTGATACTTGGCTCTGTTAGGTGAAAATAGATTAGTGAAGTGTTGATAAGCTTTACTAATTGAGGATTGAGTAATGAGGGATAATTGGGATATTGCAGTGGGTGCTCCCTGGTGTGTGTGTGTGTGTGTGTGGGGGGGGGGGGGGGGGTTCCGCATTCTGTTTGCTGATTTTTTTTTCTTGTCTTGGCCTGATGATAACATATGTGTTCAGTCATCTGTCCATGACAGAGTAGGTTCATTATATTTTCTGAGCGAGGCCGATGGCCCACGATCATCTAATAGAGATCAGTGACGGGGAGACTATCACCGGTTATATGATTTATGTTACAGGTTCCTCTGGTTGGAATGAAGAACCCGGAACAACTAAAAATCCGATCCCGGATAAAGTATGATGTAGAGAGATGGGCCAGCAACTTTCACAACGGAAGAAGTTAATAAACATTGCTCGGTGGAGCTTAATGGTATATGTATCCTACATGAGTGAATACCAATCGTTAACACACCTGAAGTGATGGATGTTCAGCCCACGTGGAACTAGATCAGTAGGAACTGATGTTCACATTAGATGAAACCAAACATTGAAGTGTAGTTGTTCCATGTACCAAGGAAATCAGAACTGTCAGACAATATCTAGTAAATAAAGCAAGCCATTTTAGTCTAGACTATGACTGTGTAAGAGTGAAAATATAGAACATTTCGCTAGAAGAAACCGTCATGTTCATGAGACAGCGTTCCATGATTTTTCACTGTGCAGAATTATGAGATCGTGGTTTCTCTAAAACTATTAGGAACCATTGTGTTAGGAACAATAATAGTTTTTTTTTTCAAGGACTATATTTACATGGGATTCAGATCTCATGGTCATCAAAGTTCCTGGAAGAGGACATGTCTGGAGAGAAGGATACGACTTCGGTGAGGTCTTGTGTACTGACTCGTGTGATGTCGTGTAATCCTTGCCATGATGTGTACACTATGATCCTGAACTTTGAGGGCTGACACATACATTTCTGTTATAATACACGACACACATTTTCTTCGCATACACGTCTCATATACGTTACACTTTTCTTTTAATAAATTAATCTTTATTAATTTTTAGAAGCAAGAGTTGTTGAGTATGTTGCGTTGGGGAAGTATGAGAGGGGGCATAGTACGACAGTGAGAGAGTGATAGGAAAAGGTGTCCATTGGCTGATGGAGTGTGTTGGACGGAAGCTGGTGGATTCTCCAGGATATTGATAGGGAAAAAATATTATAATGTGGGTGTTGACTCTCTTCACTCCAGGGACGACACTTTAAAGGAGGACACGACAATCTCTCACACATGTATACTGAAATCAGGATATCTCTCACACATGTATACTGAAATCAGGATATCTCTCACACATGTATACTGAAATCAGGATATCTCTCACACATGTATACTGAAATCAGGATATCTCTCACACATGTATACTGAAATCAGGATATCTCTCACACATGTATACTGAAATCAGGATATCTCTCACACATGTATACTGAAATCAGGATATCTCTCACACATGTATACTGAAATCAGGATATCTCTCACACATATATACTGAAATCAGGATATCTCTCACACATGTATACTGAAATCAGGATATCTCTCACACATGTATACTGAAATCAGGATATCTCTCACACATGTATACTGAAATCAGGATATCTCTCACACATGTATACTGAAATCAGGATATCTCTCACACATGTATACTGAAATCAGGATATCTCTCACACATGTATACTGAAATCAGGATATCTCTCACACATGTATACTGAAATCAGGATATCTCTCACACATGTATACTGAAATCAGGATATCTCTCACACATGTATACTGAAATCAGGATATCTCTCACACATGTATACTGAAATCAGGATATCTCTCACACATGTATACTGAATCATAACTCTCATGGGAGCCGCGCTAGTGTAAGGTCAGAAACTTTCCCAACGGCCTGGTGATCATGGTTTCGATTCCGCATTGAGGTGGGCATTTCAATTTACCCAGTATTCCAGGACCGTCTCCGTGGCCAAAGGCTTGAGAACGTTGTTAGTGAGCCGCTTACCAGGCGTTCGAAACGCAGCCGCGACCGATTTGTGTAGCAGACCGTGTCGCGTTGTGTTAAACGTGTTGATAAGGGAGCCGGTCACTCAGAAAGCAATGGCAAACTACTGAACGTAAAATTTTCCTAGTACATCAACAGCAGATGAGAAATGCTGGTGTTGACTGCAACGTCCTGCAAGGGACATGCAACACACACATACAAAAAGTGTTCCATGTCCACCCACCGTAAATTGAGTACAGAAAATGTATTAGACAGTAAAGGCAACCGGAGTGTCATCATTTATTAACTGTTTTACATACTCTGTCTCTCTCTGTCTCTCTCTGTCTCTCTCTGTCTCTCTCTCTCTCTCTCTCTCTCTCTCTCTCTCTCTCATACAAATATACTAACTAATATCACAACCTATCTTTCCTATAGGAATTGTGGTAGTGTAGTGGCTAGACGCTCGCCCGCCGGTCGGGTTGCATGAGTTTGATTCCCATTGGGGTATATTCGAATGTGCAGCTCCCAGTCGACCCAGCCTAAAATTGATGGTAGGAAATGCCCAGAGAAGTGAAGCCAGCTTGATACTGACCACATGACCGACTAAGTGCCGATAAGTCTTTAAAATGTTGGGTCTATGCCCACTGCGCTTTAGACGTGAAAATTGCCCTTGACCATGCTGCTTAACTATCATGTGCCATGTCGATATGTGTCAGCGGTTATGCCTCGCCATCTCACACCATCTCTAGTCAGTAGTATATAGGAAGGATATCCAGCGCAAGGAGGGCGATTTTTTGAGGGATGGTGAGGGCTGGTGAGGGTTGGTGAGGGATGACGAGGGTTGGTGAGGGTTGGTGAGGGATGACGAGGGATGCCACTGCCTCCCTCGCCCTCGAGTTGTGGTCTGCCTCATGCCTTCCAGAACCTTCCTGTTTTTTTAAGTATCAGCTGTCGTTTTTTAATCAGAGCATCGGGGTTAACAATGAAAAGATCAATTGAACTAGGTGGGCATGGTAAGTGAAGATGAGCTCGATAACTATGGCGCCAGGTTTGCTAATTGATTCAGAAGATGTCAGCCGGTGTAATGCGTTAATTAGGTTCCCGTTTGTATAGACGACATAACAAACCCGGCAACCAGCATGATCTTTATCATACAACAGCTGTGGTAGAACGCACCGATTTCTCATCAAACTCAACAAGGAAATATGGTAATGAAAGTGTATGGTACAAAGTCTTTTTTTTTTTTAAATTAGAGATTTTATCTCCAGCTGCGGTAAAATAGTCCTTTCATTAAAACCATCTGTGTATTGATGTCAGCCGGTGTAATGCATTAATTATTTTCCCGTTTGTATAGACGGCACACAAGCTGGGACGTACCAGTATGATGATTATCGCACAACAGATGTTGCAACACTCGGCAAATGCAACAATGAAATTGTGCGCATATCAAGATAAAGTTAATTATATTCGACCGGTACTTTAGTAGCATGATACATAAACAGGCGCACAGCTGCGACAAGTCAGTACCTTATTGTTTTATAACTCAACCAGCTGCATGGTAACATATTTTCGATGTGGTACAAAATTATTTTTAATTCGGGATTTTATTTTCAGCTGTTGCAAAATATTCCCGACAAAAGCTGTAATTACAAACTGGCGATAGCTGTTAAAAATCAGCTGGTTTCATTTTCCCCCTAATTGGGAACAACGGGTTATAGTCATTATTACAGACGACAGATGTGGGCGTATGAATACAATATCACAGCATGAATAAAGGGTGTCAGGTGGGCTTGGACACATCAGGTGTATAAAACCTGTGGAATATGAGCTGTAAAATTCATATTCTGGCAACCAGCTGAAGTTAATACATCGGGATGAAACAAGGCCTGGACCACAACTACTGGGGGTGAGTATAAGGTTCGTGTGTGTCTGTGTGCGCTGGTGTGTCTGTGTGCGCTGGTGTGTGTGTGTGTGTGTGTGTGTGGTTGTGTGAGTGCATGTGCGCTTGTGTGTATGGCGGCTGGGTGTGTGTGCGTGTGTGTGCGCGCGGTTATGTGCGTATGTATGTCTGCATGTGTTATGTGTTTGTGTGAGTGCATGTGCGCTTGGGTGTCCGTGTGTATGACTGTGTGTGCGTGGGAGCGTGTGCGGTTGTGTGTATGGCGGCTGGATGTGTGTGTGTGTGTGTCGTTATGTGCATATGTATGTCTGCATGTGTGTGTGTGTGTGTGTGTGTGTGTGTGTGTGTGTGTGTCGTTATGTGCATATGTATGTCTGCATGTGTGTATGTGTTTGTGTGAGGGCATGTATGTCTGCATGTGTGTGCGCGAGCGGTTATGTGTGTATGTATGTCTGCATGTATGTAGGCGTATGTATGTCTGCATAGGTGTAGGCGTTTGTGTGCGTGGGTGTCTGGGTGTAAGGTTGCATGCTTTTATACTTATCTTTTTCACGTGTTTTCTGCCTTGTGCCTAATGTTTGTAACAGTGTATGGTTAATACGTCTACCGTACGCACGAAGAAGACGTGCCCTTGTGTTTATTTGTTAATAAGACACTGAGTCTGTTTGGGAGTCTTTAGTAGATGCTATTGTTACACACAGTGAACAGCTGGGGTTAGAATTAATAGTTGTCTCTAAGAAAGATATACTACATAATATACAAGTACATGAACATATTCTTAAACCAAAGTGAGTCGTTACAGCAATATTGGATCAGTCATATAGAACCTGGTTTGAAGACTTTACAACAAAAAAGCGACAGGGTGTCATATACATGTACATGTCCCTGTACCTGGGTGCTTCTTGGTGGAGCTGACTAGTAATGTTTTGTTTCATATTTTCACAGATCGCCTTGTGAATAAGCTATTGAAGGATCACAACCAGAAAGTCGATGGGGTCGACGACCAGTATTGCCCTGTGTCTAATCTAACAAAAGGGTCACCACCAACGAGTTGATAGTACGCTCAGGTATGTATGTGAGTGTGTATATATGTATGCATGTATGTGTATATGTGAGTATGCATATATGTATGCATGTATGTATGTATTTTAGTATGTATATATGTCTCTGTGTATATATGTATGTATGTATTTGAGTATGTATATATTTATGTGATTATGTGTATACGTGATTATGTATATATGTATGTGCTTATGTGTATATGTGAGTATGTATATATGTATATATGTCTGTGTGTAGGTCGGCATGTGTGTACATATGTATATGTATATGTCAGTATATATGTGTGTATATGTATATGTCGGTATATATGTGTGTATATATGGGCATATGTCGGTATATATGTGTATATATGTATCTTTGTGTGAATACTGGTAACTATGCTAGATATAACCATAGGTTAGTGGTTTATGGCCTAGTGATATGAAGACAACAAAAGAATTTTTATTTTTATGTTTTTATTTATTTTATTTTATTTTTTTAATTTTTAAATGGAAACTGACGTTGTAGCGTCCCCTTCTATACTAATGCGGTTGTTGTCCTTTTACTCAAGCTGTGTCTATTTACTCAGCTCTCGGTTAATTTCACTCAGCTCTTGTGGTCTTTCATATTCAGCGTTAACAAAATTTGATCGAAACCATCTGAGTTCTTAATCGTCAAATATAATTGCTAGACCAGGTGTCCAACTATAATGAAATGAATGTGATTAATTTAACTCAAATATGTTTTACCTTCATATTGACTATACATATTAACTGTATATATTAACTGTATATATGTCACTGGCTCCCTAGTGGCAACTCAGCACAAATTATATTACACACATATCTATTTAGCGTTCAGTAGATGATTAAAAACTATGAAAAGTTAAAAATATTGCTGGTCACTAAAGGCTTTGTGTCTTACTTTCACAGGTGTACGTGTTCAACTGAAAAACAAAGAAACTGTATCCTAGTATCTACTATTAACAAATTCAAAAGGACGTTGAAGTATAGAAATTTGGTAACAACCTTCTACTATCAATCACCTAACCGTGAATTACCGTATTTTCGTCAAAAAATCAATATGGCCACCCCTCAACAGAAAGAAGGCTACCCGTGTGTTATCTGTGCGAAAGTGTTCAAGGAAAACTACAAGCTAACACGTCACATTAAGACAGTTCACGCCACCATTGATGAAAAGCATAAATGTCATATATGTGGCAAAACATTTAATAGAACAGACAACCTACAAAGACACACACGCACATACCACCAGACAGTCATAGACACTACACCAGCATCATCGTCATCAGTCTCATCAATCTCTACACCTTCAGCATCATCAACACCATCATCATCATCATCAGCATCAGCATCAGTAGCATCAACATCGCGTAAAAGACCACCCTCAACACAGACACACAATGCTAAAAAGCAGAAACAAGACACAAATATTCTAGAGCAGTTAGCACACGAGGAAGCAGCCCTTTTAGAAGCCGAAGAATTATATACATTACATAAACTTCCACCACCCATGCAACAGACATACAGGGCCAACTGGGAAGCCATCAAAACACACCACAAAATCAACAAGCATCTGTCTATCTACACGTTCTTTATTAGTCCAGAGACACAGCACCCTATCAACTGGACCTCTGCCTTGAATAAGATTTTCAATACTCAAACTACTCGCTTCAAAATAAACCTCAGCCACCACAGCGTCCTTCGACACCGAGAGACACAAGACTTTCACTTCTTCCATGCATCATGCAACAACGCCTCTGTACTAAATCTCCCACAACTTATAAACAACAGACAGGACTTTGATACTTTTATCAACACCGTGCACGAACACGATATTCTTACATATGCTACTCAACAACGGCCAGACACCAAGTATACAATAGAAACAGTAGCCGCCACATCCTTTTATGTGTTTCATATTCCCGAGTTCCCCATAGGTTGTTGCTTAACTGATATTCCCACTCACATCACACAAAATAAAGCCATTAACACACTGCAACAAGACTCACACTCGAAACAGTACACAGATAATTTTTGTTTCTTCAGAGCCCTGGCGGTATTTAGGGGTGCTAAAATTAGGAATCTTCCGACAGACACACGGGATTTAACTGAGAAGTGGCGAAGACATCAAAATATACCTTCTTTAACTAATTTTCCCGGGATTAAGCTAATTGACGTGCCTATTTTAGAGCAATGTTTTGGCCTTAATATCGATATTTTTGAGTTTAACGAGACCCAGGTTCTGATCCACAAACTTAGAAGTAGTGCGAAATTTGAAGCAACCCTAAGACTGTTATTGTTTAAAGATCATTTCATGTATATTAAGGATATCAGTAGGGCATCTCGGACCTTTGGTTGCGATGAGTGTGGGAAGTTATGGAAGGAATTTTGGAGGCTGGAAAGACACTGTAAAAACTGCAATGGGGGTAAGACTAAAGAGTGGTTTAAAGGCGGGGTGTACAACCCACCAAAGACCATATGTGAAATACTGTCAAACCATGGGCTCAAAGTAGACCCTGGCTATGTATACCCATTCAGGGCCGCCTTCGACTACGAATGTTACTTTGAAAGTAATAATCTGCCCGGGAAAATCAAATCGACGAAATTCTTAGCTAAACACATACCCCTTAGTTGTTCAGTAGCTTCCAATGTCCCCGGATTTGAATCACCTGTATGCTTCATCTCATCAGGTGACCCCCAGGAGTTAGTGGACAGAATGTTTGAGTATCTGAATCAACTCGCTGAGAAAGCATATTCAGAACTACGGGTGGTTTTCGATGGTGTATATAAAAAATTAGAGGAACTACAGAAAACCAAACTAATTGATAGGTTAGATGGTTATCTAATGGAATTTCCGGTGCTGGGGTTCAACTCAGGGAAATACGATCTTAACATAATTAAACCGTATTTAATCTCGCACAGTGTGTAAAACAATCCCCTTTAAAATTTGTAGTGAAAAGAAACAATAACTTTATGTGTATCGCCACTGAAAAGCTAAAATTCCTAGATATTAGCAACTATTTAGCGCCAGGGTTCAGTTATGCAAAATATTTAGCGGCATATGGCATCACCGAGACAAAAGGCCAGTTTTGCTATGAATACATCACACACTTAGATAAATTAAAGGAAACACAGCTACCCCCACACGCAGCCTTCTTTTCTAAACTTATAAACACCAACATTACAGAGGCAGAGTACCAAGAATGTCAGAAGGTCTGGGGCAAGTACCAGATGAAGACATTGAAAGATTTTCTACTCTGGTACAACAACAAAGATGTCGCTCCCTTTCTCAGTGCCTTACAATAACAGGTTACATTTTACGGTGAGTTAGGGGTAGACATGTTTAAGGATGCCATTTCTGTCCCCGGGGTCACTTTAAAATACCTGTTTAGGACCCTCCCCAAAGACATCTCATTTTCCTTATGTGGTATTCGACATAAAGGGGTACACGACACTATTAGAAACAACATTGTAGGGGGACCCTCAATAATCTTTCATAGACACCATGAAAATGACATAACACACATTAGAGGTAGAGAGGATAAACCAGTTCAGAGTGTAAAAGGTTATGATGCTAATGCCCTCTACCTGTGGGCTATCATGCAAGAAATGCCCACCGATTTCCCGACGATTAGAAAAGCAGACAATGGGTTTAGAGCACACAAGATAAACAAATTTGCACGACAGAGTAGGGAGTGGTTAGCGTGGGTACAACACACAAAACAGATAGACTTGAAAACACAGTTTAGTGGGGGTGAAATGGCATTGGGTGGTAAGAATATTAGAGTAGATGGATGGGATAAGAAGAATACGACGGCTTATCAATTCCATGGTTGTTTATTTCACGGACACCCCGACTGCCCCTTGACCAAGAATAGAGACGTTAACCCCATAAACAACAAAAAGTTGACAGACTTATTTGCCAAGACACGACAGATACATGACTATCTAGTTAAAGAAGCTAACGTTACTGTAAAAGAAATGTGGGAGTGTGAATGGCAGGCGCTAAAAATGACTGACAACGACCTAAAAGAGTTCATAAAGACCAACTTCCCAACCGCCAAACCCTGGTTTGAGCGCTTCCCCATAACCCAGACGAAAATTCTAGAGGCTGTAAAAGCCGATACACTTTTTGGGTTAGTCGAATGTGACATAGAGGTCCCAGCTGACCTTAGAGACCATTTCTCAGAGATGACACCCATCTTCAAGAACATTGAGGTGGGTAGAGAACATATAGGTGACTTTATGCGTACGTACGCCGAGTCACATAAATTGTTGACAAGTCCCAGACGGACACTTATAGGTAGCTATAGCCGGGAAAAAATCTTGTTGGCCACACCATTATTAAAATGGTACTTGACACATGGTTTAGTGGTCACAAACATATACCAGATCATTGAGTAGCACGCCTGTTAGCTGCTTTAAAACTTTTGGGGATAAAGTGTCGGATGCCAGACGCGAAGGTGACATTGATGATACCCAGGCCATTAAGGCCGAGACGATGAAGTTGTTGGGTAATGCAGCCTATGGCAAGACCCTAACCAATAAGCCAAACATACAGATGTATCTTACTGTAAGAGTGCTGATACAACCAAGTTAGTGAACAATCCCTTGTTTAAGAAATTGACTCCACTGACCGACGATATCTGTGAGGTTGAATGCTTATAAAAGAGGACAATATGGGATCTCCCTTTACAGATAGGCTTTTTCGTTTACCAGTACGCCAAATTAAGAATGTTAGAGTTTTATTATGATTTCATAGATACATTTATTGATAGGCAAGATTTTCAGTTATGTGAAATGGATACAGACAGTTTGTATTTAGCGCTAAGCACACCCACACTAGCCGAAGCCGTTAGACCACACCTTAGAGAAGAATACACTAAAGTCTATAATTCATGGTTCCCGGCCGAGACATGCCCCAGTCATGAAGTTAGTGATGATACATGTCAGGCCTGTAAGAGTGTTAGAATCTATGAAAGGAGAACCCCTGGGTTATTTAAATTAGAATATGAGGGGACAGGAATGGTGTCCTTGTGCAGTAAAACATACCATTGTTACGGAGAGTACAATAAAACAAGTACAAAAGGACTCACCAAACAACACAATGCCCACTTAAACAAAGACACATTTTTAGAGGTACTCGACACACAGACAGCTAGTGGGGGGACAAATGTCGGTTTCAAAATTCAAGACTCTGCCATGTACACATACACACAACACAGAAATTCTCTATCCTATTTATACATTAAAAGACAAGTACACCCAGACAATGTCACCACCTCGCCGCTAGACATTTAGCGTTCACACCCTTGTCCTGCTGAGGTTGCTGCTTATTAATGTAAAATATGTATCATAAGATGGATATGTAAAGACTTTTGTGTGTTTACATAGCATGGTACTTTTTTTATATTGATGTACATATGTTTAAAATCCTCATATAGCATTGATTATGATTTGCAAACTGTTGAGTGTTATGACAATAAAATTGCTTATGATTTGCAAAATGTTGAGTGAGTGTTATGACAATAAAATTGCTTATGTTTTGTTACTTTATGTTATTGATTTTGTAAGTTGTTAACTGTCACATGTTTCCCCTGTTGGATTTTCTTTGAAGACTATTTGTAAAAAGATTGAAAAGTTTTAATGTATTTTGTAAATGAATGCGCTGAAAATATACATTGTGATATTACTACCATTGTAATATTTGTTGAATATATTTTGTACACTATTGAATATGTATCCCATAGTGGACTTGCTGAAAAATAAAAGAGTTATCAAAACCAATATTGCTTTGTTTGTTGTTTATTTCAGTGGTATGACTGTCGTTTTCATATCTTTCTTGCCTTGTTTTCATGGTGTCTTCATCCTGTGTTCATCTGTCTTGTTTCGTCGTGGTTTGTAGCACCAGGTTGTTTGTCATGTTGAATCAGTGTTGACTATGGTTCAAAGCTGTGGACCAATTGAGACAGACAAAACACACAGTGGTACAGTGAGACAAGAACAAAAGTCACAATTATACAAACGAACCAAGAACAATATCACACAAGAACAGAGACATACACACAAGTACATTACCACAAAGAGATACCAATACATTGGACTACAACAGATCTGCAAACATATACAATAATGGAACAAAAAAAATAACAAAGTCAAAGTTTTTCGTTTTTTCTTTTTTATTTTCATAGACGAATAGTTATACACGTTGTCTCTTCTTTCTTGGGTCCCCTAGTGTTATACAATTGTCTGCTTGGTCATCGGTAGCTGCTCTCTTTGCTGGTGGGCTCTGCTCACACATCGGGCTATAGGTTGGTTGACCATTAAACAGCTGGCTGTCGGGTACATCAAACATATTGGGATAGTTGTCATTGGCTGTGTAGTTATCGCCTGCTGGGTAGGCTGACATCTGGTTATTTGAATCGTCACACATCTGGTAGGTTGGTTGAATACTGTAGACGGGATAAATGTTGGCGGCTTGGTAGTCTGGTTGGACTTGTACATCATTAGTGACTGGCTTGGCTTGAGCACGCTTAGTCCCTGGTTTACGTTGGTTAGTGAATTGTTTGACTTGAACACTGTTAGGACCTGGCACGGTTGCGAGTCTGTCAAAATCAGCTAGAATCCCACTTTGCATCGATATCAATTGCTCGTATTCCTGTCGAGTAAATGTCAGACCCTGCTTGGTGGGATACTTTTTATCAGATTCCCCAAAGAAGCGACGAACATGCAATGTAGTCGCACCTCTGAACGATGAAACAAATACTGCCTTGACACCATCCCCCACGGGTCTAACAGTTTCACCGCCACGAGTCATATAGACGCAGTTGGCAGGCACGGTCTTGAGTTCGGTAGTCATCTTCGGTTCACAATAAGCGAGTGTTACCAACCACGGGTTTATATACCCGTAGTTGAGCCACTGATAAACCGGTTTCAACGAGAACTATTCAAAACCAGTTGACCTACATTAACTGGCAACAGCTGCGTGACCTTTCTGGCCGGGCTGACTAATCGACCTACAAGCCGGTCATTGACCCTTTGTTTATTTGAAAACACCTGCAGAATACGCGGCATACTCGCCCCACGACATTTCCGCTTGATGAAATAGATAGCGTAAAGACCACAGGTGTTACTCAGTACATCCTGTAAGACACGCGTATTGTACATTAGCGGTCTAACCGAATGTTTCTCCACAAATTTTATTATGTCGGGATGTAAGGGTGGTAAACCAAAAGAATCAAAGTATTCATATTTGCCTAACCCGTCATAATACAGAGCAACCCAGTGGGACCCAGGTTGATTACTAGGGTCTGTGTTTACCACCAAAGCAACTGGTTTAGTTCTATCTATTTGTCTAGGCAACTGATCGCGAGCACATACTCTGATCTGGACCCGGCGAACATATCTATCAGCTAACAGTATGTGGGTAATCTGTTCTGTATCCATTATGAAGCGTAATCTGTTAGTACTTGTCTGGTCTTGGAAATTTCAATTATTCCGTCGTGCTCGGCGTAGACGATAACTTGTAATGGTTCTGGGGTGGGTGTATTAAACTTAAATTCCAGTGTTAGAGGACCGGTCCTCGGCATCTCAAACTGATCTCCGTCCAGTAAACTGGGACTCAGGTCAAAGGCATACAGAGTATAGCCATGTTTATACTGTGTATAATCAATTGAATTACCGGCGTCTTTACCCACCAGACCCATGGCTAGATTGGTACCAAAAAAGGCTCGTACGTATTGATTACGTTCAAAGTCAATGGTTAACGGTTTGCTGGTGGCCGATCGTCCATCGACAGTTACGTTCAGATACGTCAGTCCAAAGGTTTGAAAATTATAAGGATTAGCCTTGAAGGTACCGTTAAAGGCGGCTGATGTAATAAGACCAATCACTATACGAGTGGGTGTTTGACTCATAAACAGATTGTCTTGGGTATGAGATAGCATTCCTTGTGGGATAGCTAGTGTTTTCAATGCCACACGCTTGATCGGTAGTTTCGCGTTGGCTCTCATCAAGGCTTTCTCATGGGCGAGAGCGATGGCCGGATTTAGTTTGGCTTTACGAACCACCAGAGTG
Source organism: Cepaea nemoralis (assembly GCA_014155875.1). Taxonomy (NCBI): domain Eukaryota; kingdom Metazoa; phylum Mollusca; class Gastropoda; order Stylommatophora; family Helicidae; genus Cepaea; species Cepaea nemoralis. The sequence continues at coordinate 29,952 of JACEFZ010003180.1, forward strand.
GCATGTGTTATAATAGATGAATAACCAACAGCACCGTCGGGGGCCAAGAGGTTAAAGGTGGATTTCGAAGGGGTCAGCTTAATTTTCACATCCACGCCGTTTATCATGTAGCGGTCTTGCACAAAAATGTCGGCGTGTAGTCGACCCATCATATCTATTTCTTGACTCTCACTGGCTAGTTCTCGTCTTGTTTTTAATCCTTTGTTGTTATCACCTTGAGTCTCATGGAGAAACTTGGCTGTATCATAGTAATAGAGGGCTGCTGAGAGATGACCTTTCTTGGCTTCCTCTCCATGGTTCAGAGTGGCCTCCAAGTAGGCTCTATACGGGTATGTATTTTCACTGGGGGTGATTAGCGTGTCGTTGAGTGAGACGTCTACTTGAGAAAACAGACTGTGGAGGTAATAGTTGACTGGAGCGACGTCGGCCGTGGGTGGTAGTTTGTCACCATTGGGTAGTGTGACTTTAGCTCTGACGTGTAAGAAAGTGTTAAACAGGTCCAGATACTCTTCACTGGCACCAGAGATGGTAAATTCTATAGGTGCGCCTGGAGCTAGTGACGCGAGTGGGTGTATCTCCACACACTGCCCCTCTTCTACCGCCGTCTGTGTGGGAGGCACAGTGAACAGATCCAGACCAGAATGAAGACACTCACAAGAGTTGGGGTGAATCAGAGCCATTATGCGAAGATATCCGAATACTTCTTCTTATGAGCTCGGCGAGCTGCGGGGGTTAGTTTTATACGTTTACTAGGTTTACCAGGTGGCGCTGCCCGTCTCTTTCTTCTAATACCGCTACCTGATTGGCTAACATGCTCGACAGCTCCTTTCAGTAAGCGTTGACCGGCTTGCTTAGCGTGTTCTTTAAAGGCTTCCCCAACATTCCTACCAGCTAAGGCGTCTTGGGCCACTTTCAGTCCGGTACCGACACCTTCTCTGAGTAAGGCCTTACCGCCTGTCTTTAACCAGGGTAGAATCGTGCGACCGAGACCACTGAAGAAACTACCGATACCACGTCCTCTCTGACTTCGACCACCCACAAACACTGGCATGCCATGTCCAGCTTGGTTGCAGTAAAAGTCTTCGTACAGTTTGGGATTTCGACGTAGCGCCACGTATTTCACCATTATTCCAGGTCTGACTGTTTCCGAGTGCGAAAATGTAGCGTTAGCACTGAAGTTCCAGCTGTAAATGAGATCGTTGTGCCCGTATCGGTGGTTAAAAGGATTTCCACCATGTCGAAGGAGTACCGACTCAGTGGGACATAGTGGGGTTTGTCGTAGGCGCGAAACACCGAGTTCGAGAGCTGATTCATGATCGGGACCGTTCTTAGTAGTGGGACCATGACGTCTCCGACTGGTCTTGCCGCTATGAGATCGCAGTAGACGTAGACATTTTGCAGGTCGTTATTTACATCTATCCCCCCTTCAGCTTCAATTATATCTAATATCTCATGCAACTTTTCACTAAAGGTAACAGTGGCCCCGGGCTCGAGTATTTTTACACTGACTTTCTTTGCTGCCTTGTTGAAATGGAATAGAACACAGAGCTGGTCGTCCACCTTCCGATCTTTCATTAGTCGATTCAGCGCAGCTATAAATGTGTCTGGTGAGTTGTAGAGACCTGGGGGACATGTCTTTCTTACTACTTCTCCATTGGGTGCGGTGTATCTTATCCAGACTTCATTCTCTAGCACGTTGCAGTAGTAGTTGGGAAATTGAATTTCGGCCAGACCCACTTCGTATTGTTGACTCACCTCAATAGTCTGCGGTAACTTGACGAAATAGTGACCTGGAGTGTTGTTGGGAATCATATTCGGTGAAGCATTGCTCGGTAATGTCACGTAGAAACTCATAGTTTAGGGTTAGGTAACATGTAACCCAGACAACTACTCATTAGCGCAATCCACACCTTACCCTCGGTTGCTTCGATGTCGCTTCGAGACAGATTGAATAGTGATACAGCAATGATGGTATATATAACTACCATCTGACAGAAGAAGACAATCTCTGTTCGCGGCACCCGTTGACCAAAAAACGGCCAGAATGAGGTTCTTTCGCTGGGTGAGTTATTTTGTGGGCGCAGTACAGTAGTTTCCACAATGTCTTCGTCCATTTAGTCTCGGTATCTAGTTAGGTCTGAGACCCAACTATTGAATGACGAATTATATCCAAACCATTTCACTAAATACTCTTTACCACCACCTCTCGTTCGCCTTTCTTGTAAGATCGATTCAACACGATACACCTGCTTATCTCCGACTGCTTGAAGCTCTTCGCGGTAGAATGATCCTTGTAGTTCTGCCCCCGAATCGTCTTTTAGTACATATGTCACCGGACTGGTCTGGTTTATGCGACTGACGGTAAACAATTCTTCTGTCCACGACGGCATATAACCCTTTTTAAAAGGTTGTTTGGGTTGCGCCAGTCTGACTCGGTCCCCGGGTGTAAAATGTACTTTTCTCGACATGTCTGTCTTACTGTACAAGTTATTCCACACATCTTCTTGATTAGTATAGTTGACTTGTCTGGGAGCCATGCGAATACTTCTGTGATACGAATTGTTGTAGTTTCTGATCAGTTTATCTATGACGTCAACGTAGCGCAGTGCATTGGTCTTGGTGAAATAACGCCACATTTTTTCTTTCAGGGTCCGGTTGAATCTTTCCACTATAGCCGCCTTAATGTCTTCATTCTCGGTAGTAAAGAAATGCACACCTCGGTCTTTCAGAAATTTTAAGAAGGTCTGGTTGACAAATTCCGAACCTTTGTCGGTCTGAAAATTTATCGGCTGTCTATCACCAAAGATTTTACTCACAGCCTCCACCAGCGCTTTCCCCGTTTTCTTCTGGATCGGGATGGCCCAGGCATATTTACTAAACACATCGATACACGTCACGAGATACGACAACCCATCGTTGTCTCTTTTTAATAGTCTCATATCTATCAAATCGGCTTGAAACTGTTGATTTATCCCACCCGTTATGGTCTGCCGTCTCTGAAAACGACGACGGATCGGTTTATGCAAGGTATACGTGTCCTGATGTCGTAACCAAGCCTCTATTTTCTTCAGTTTAGTATTTCGTTTTAAGGCGGAGGCCCCTCCATAGGCTCCGGGTTTCTTAGGGTCATAGTAATACTTTCTTAATTGCGCGGCCATTTTTCCCACTTGGGTGTAGGTATCCTACTCTTCTTCTTGCTTCGCCTGAGCTTATACGGCGGAGTGGTCTCGACTAGTTGACTTTTGACTGTTAATGGCGTATGGACAGTTACTTGACTCTTGGGCTCGCTTACTTGAATAGGCTGACTAGGTGTCTCGGCTATTTGACTGGATGTCTCGACGACGGCTGCCGGTAAAGTCCTGACTTCGGGTTTTTGTTCCTTGATATCCACTAGGCCTAAAGGCTTGTGTCTGTACTGATCTAGTCGATTCAGGTACCGTTGCAAGGTTTGTTGGTATACTCGGGCTTTTTCACGCGGTGGTAAATCTTCACTTTCCAAGACTTGTCGCATTTGTTGGTCCAAGTCACGCAGGCTATCATTTAGTGTGTCGGGTGGTGTATAGGGTTTTTCTAGCAGTCGAGGGTCGATCAGGAGCATTTTCTTAGCCATTACAAACCCACCAAGCTTTTCAGCACATTTAAAATGGGGCCGAGTAAGGCGCCAATGAAACCACCTTGTTGGAGAATCTGTTTCCTTTTCTTGAGCGACAGTTTCTTACCCGTGAGCGCTCTCAGACTGTTTTTGTGTCGCTGCAGCCGGCGCTTCTGACTCGGGGTCAGAGGAACATTCCCTTTTAAGACATTGTGACAGCATTCACATATTGATTGGACGAGCTCCGGGGAAGCCGTTTTAATTACGGCCTTTACGGCAGCTGGCTTTGCCTCACCCAGAAAGCGCAACATGGCCCCGTGCCGTTTCACTCGGTTGGACATATTACTTGGGGACGTAGACAACTTGGTGTTGGTCAGGAAATATACGACTGCGTAAGCGGAGCTGATCCGGTGTTTCCTGTCGAAGGTCGAATAACAAATACCCGTGTGGAGTCGCTGTCGCGTCTTTAAAACTATCTTGAACATATGACACGCGGCCTGGATACATCTGTTTGGCCAGACTCGTAATTTGTGCCCCGTCGCGAGGATTCTTAAACACGACTAGGTAATGAGAATTCAGACTGATTGTCCTTTGTTCTTTGTTCTTACCAAAGAGGTTCTGGACTATATACATGACGCTGAGGTTACGATGATGACTACCCTTAGTAAATAGTTTGGTTACCCTATCATCTGTCTCGGACATTAGGTCATCTATGACCACAAGCCGACGTCTATCACCTGTCCATTTTTCCACGTCGGGCAGTTCCTCGTTAAATTGAACACCCTTCATAGTCTCGTACATGGATTGCCATTCTCCGTAGCACCATATAATCTCCTCTGGCATCGGGACGACCATGTCTGGGAGATGGGTCAGGAACTGCTGTACAAAGACGGATTTACCGCATCCCGTTGGGCCCGCGATCAAGGAAGTAAACGGGTGTTTCCATCTAGGATCCATGACTACGAATGACCACCTAGTTATGCATGTCACGCATTTTTATTAGGTTCGAGCCTACCTGGTCCGACCGACCCTGCTGAGTGTCTTGCATCCCGACACTGCCCTCACTTTACCACCCGACTCCGCTTGTTTGTCGACCACCTGACACCTCTTATGTCGTCTATACAAACGGGAAGCTAATTAATGCATTACACCGGCTGACATATTCTGAATCAATTAGCAAACCTGGCGCCAGAGTTCAATTGATCTTTTCATTGTTAACCCCGATGCTCTGATTAAAAAACGACAGCTGATACTTAAAAAAAACAGGAAGGAGCTGGAAGGCATGAGGCAGACCACAACTCGAGGGCGAGGGAGGCAGTGGCATCCCTCGTCATCCCTCACCAACCCTCACCAACCCTCGTCATCCCTCACCAACCCTCACCAGCCCTCACCATCCCTCAAAAAATCGCCCTCCTTGCGCTGGATATCCTTCCTATATACTACTCTAGTCTTGGATAATGTTCTTAGGACTGATTACAACCATGTGACTAAGCCATCAAAGTACAGGGTGTTTGTAAAGTCTCACTACACTTTATATGTAGAACAAATTGGGAGAAAAAAAATAAAGCTTTCTTTCGTTGATAACACCATTCTATTTGGAGTGCACAGAATTACCCCAGCAGACAGCCATTCGCTGCATACTGCTTCACGATGGACTGTGGAGCACATTTTTCGATGACATCACGTACTTCATATTTCATATTTGTTCTACATAAAAAGTGTAGTGATATTTTACAAATACCCGGTATATAAGTTTGCCTTCATCTTGCTCCCTTTCCATCAAGTTCGCTAGTTGTCACTAGGTTTACAAGTTCATTCTATTCATAAAATTTGTAGGTAGCAAATAATTTACCCCAAATATCACAATCTCATGGCAGTAACGTTGTTGCTAGAACACACAATTAATTTTCTTCCATTAATTCTGCAGTACTTCATGTGGACAATCAGAACAATCCGTAAATGTGAAGAGAATCATCAAGTGCTGGTACTAGTTGTAGCACAGCTTGTGGTCAAATCTAGACTAATACGAAACAGGATAAGGCAATCAATATTGGTAAAGAGCTTCCGTTATCTTGCAATAAACTACCATTAAGTTGGCGATCCTCACAAATAAGACGAAGACGTGCCTGGAATGTCAAATAAATGTTTCCCCACAATCTGGGTTTCCCCACAATCTAGGTTTGCAAATTGTTTTTCCCTGAATGTCACAGCTATTTACAAGTCGACATTTTGCATTGTATTTGTCTATTCTCTGGGTAAATGTTCAGTCAACAGCACACAACTGAAATCCTGGAGAAGAATTCAGGATTTTTAAAAATATCTATCTATCCATCGCCGGCTCCGGAGCGAAGGGGTTACAGGCGCAGTTTGTAATCCTACATACCGCGTTCGAAACGCAACTGCGGGTGATGTGGCAGCAGACCGAATTGCGTTGGATTTTTTAAAAATAAAATAGTATGGGTGCCGGTCGTTCAGAAAGCAATGGCAAACTACTGAACGTAAACTTACACATATATCACAAACAGCCAAATAATGCTGGGACTGACTGCGACATCCTGTAATAAATGAGCAACTAAGTAACATCTATCTATCTATCTGTCTATCCATCCATCCATCCATCCATCCATCCATCCATCTATCTATCTATCTATCTATCTATCTATCTATCTAATCTAATCTAATCTATCCATCTATCCATCCATCCATCCATCCATCCACCCACCCACGTACGCACGCACGCACGCACACATCCATCCATCCATCCATCCATCCATCCATCCATCCATCCATCTATCTATCTATCTATCTATCTATCTATCTATCTATCTATCTATCTATTTGTCTATCCACCCATACATCTATCCATCTATCTATTTTTCCATCTATCCGTCTATCGGTCTGTCCATCACCACGCCCGTCCGTCCGTCCGTCCGTCTATCTGTCTGTCTGTCTGTCTGTCTGTCTGTCTGTCTGTCTGTCTGTCTGGCTGGCTGGCTGTCTGTCTGTCTGTATAATATATCTATCTAATCAAATATATCTATCTATCTCTTTAATCTATTTAATCTATCTATCCAATCTAATCTAATCTAATGTAGCCTTATATATCTCTCTATCTACCCTAATCTATTTATCTATCTATGTATCTATATATCTAATCTATATATCTATCTATTTAATCTATCTATCTATCTAATCTATCTAATCTATCTATCTGTCCATCTATCCTTTTGTCCATCTAAGCTATGATGCTCTGTATCACTGGCTAAAGGCCTTTCTAAGTGTATTTGATAAGGACGTTCCATTTAAGGAAGTTAGAGTTAAATATCACACTAAACTCCCGTAGATCACACAGGAGGTAGTTGAATTTATGAAAGACCTGATAGGACACATAAAAATAGAGACCTAACCATATACCGTAGTCTGAGAAGCAAATTTCAATATTTTATTTGAAAGGAAAAGAAAATCTATTTTAAGAACTTAATAATCGGTAAAACCAATATTGAGGATGTATGGAAAGCAATTAAAACCTTGGCAACAAATATACGTTCTCACAATCACAATCATCAAGTCAGATTATATGTGATCAATTCAGTAGTTTCTTTCAATCTGATATACACCTGTTGAAGGCTGCAATAGCAGATTCTCCTCGTGATATATCTTTGTTGCCATCATTTTGTGAGAATAAATTCTATAGAGACATTCCCTCCAACATACAGCTAATGACGATCACTGAAGTATTTACTCATCTCAGTAACATTAAACACAATAACTCATCAGGACAAGATGGAATCAGTAATCGGATTTTTCGCTGCGCGGCACCGGTGATCTGAGAGTCACTAACTTTTATATATATGATCAGTGTCTCAACAAAGATCAATGTCCATGATCTCTTAAAATTGCTAATGTTTATCCTTATTTAAAGCTGTTTCATTAGACGAAGGTCTCATTAGTAACAATATGCCCATTTCCATATTATCTTCACTATCCAAACCGCTAGAAAATCACATTCACAAAACAACAAACTCTGCTTGCCTGCCTGCCTATCTGCAACGGCAGACAGACAGACAGACAGACAGACAGACAGACAGACAGACAGACAGACAGACAGACAGACAGACAGACAGACAGACAGACAGACAGACAGACAGACAGACAGACAGACAGACAGACAGACGGACGGACGGACGGACGGACGGACGGACGGACGGACGGACGGACGGACGGACGGACGGACGGACGGACGGACGGACGGACAGAGAGACAGGTAGGCAGGCAGGCAGGCAGGCAGTCAGGCAGTCAGGTAGGCAGACAGACAAACTCTTAGTTCGCTACAAACTCATAGTTGACAGTCAGTCAGGGTTTTGGTCAAAATATTCTTGTCATGCGGTCTTAACAAACATGATAGAAAACTTGAGTCAAAATATTAACAACAATACTCTATGCGGGGCTGTGTTAATAGACTTTAGAAAAGCATTCGATATTGTAGATCATACTATTTTTACTTAAAAGAACTATAAACAATGAGAGTAATCTTTAATGTAGGACATTAATAAAATACTGTTTATTAAACAGAAAACAAGTAGTACCACACAATAAATCGTTATCTCCAACCATTACCTTTAATATTGGAGTATCTCAGGGGTCTATGCCGGTCTCCCAGGCCCAAGGCGTTAACGTCTTTCTCCGTAATCCCGTATATTATCGTGAGTAACGTAACCTGCGCGAGAATCGAAAGCGGTTCTCGTCGCGTTGGAACCCTAGGGGTATGTAAGCCAATCGCTCAGAAAGCAATGGCAAACTACTGAGTGTAATCTTGCCTAGTACATCAACAGTAGCTGAAAAATGCTGGTGTAGACTGCAACGTCTTGTAAGGGATATGCAAAATAAAAAAATAAAAAACAGCGGTCTATACTTGGCCCTCTATTATTTGTGATTTATATAAATGACCTTCCCTTATATCGTTCGTCGTCCTACGATCTATTTGCAGACGACTGCACAGTATATACAAACGCTATTGATGGTAATGTGCTAGAATCGTCCTTGCAACAGGAATTAAATAGTGCAAACCGTATGCAAATTACCATACCTAAAACAAAATCTATGTTAATAGCGATCAGGCAAAGACTTCACACTCTAAACTCTTCAGATGCACATTGGTAGCAAGTATGTAGAAAAGGTAACCGAACACAAAGCGCTGGGTCTTATCATTGACAGAAATTTAATCTTTAATTCCCCTATTCACGCTTTCGTTAAACAAATAGCAAAAATAGCAAAATTGCAAATTACCTTGATGAAAACACAAGAAATATATTCCATACTTCCCACATAGAAACACATATTGACTATTGCTCCACAATCTGGGATGAGTGCTCCAAATCAATAAAAAAACGCATTTAATCACTCTAGAATAGGGCAGTGGGTTTAATTAATGGTAAAAAGCTTACCGATAATTCTAACCTACATGAACGTCTTCAGTTACTGTCACTCTACAAACACCTACTTTTTAATAAGGCTAAACTAATTCACAAAATTATAATTCAAAATGTTCCACGCTACCTTTAGCCAATGTGTAAATATGACGTAAGCCATAGCGAACGACTAAACATACTTCATGTACTTAAACCTAGAATAGACTTATACAAAACACGTTTAGCGTACTCTGTCGCTCAGATGTGGAACAATCTTCCACACAACAATCAAAGGCACCACCAATCACTATACATACCGTTGCAACCTGTTTGAACACTCACTATCTTAATACAGACTACAATCCCCCCTTCCCCCCTCCCCCCACTCCCCCTACCCCAAATAAAGCAATAATACAAAGTATCTTTAACGAAAACCAGTATAATAAAAATGTCCATATGTATGGTACATTACATCTACCTGAGGTATTTTAATGGCCATGTTAAAATTGCTTTAGTGAGTCATATATTATCCATTATTTTCCATGGGGTTTAATGCATATTGTTTTGTTGTTGTCTAAGATTAGCTTCGTAAGTGATGTATGAATAAAATAACCTATGAGAGGAAATATATACGAAGAGCAGAATGGCAGAAGGGCCTGCTTGTCCAATTCTTAACCCATTGAAAATAAAATTTGTTCGTGCGCTCGTTAGTTCGTTCTATCTATCCATCTATCTATTCATCTCTCAATCTATTTATCTATCCATCTATCCATCTATCCATCAATCTATCCATCTACCCATCTGTCTGTCTGTCTGTCTGTCTGTCTGTCTGTCTGTCTGTCTGTCTTACTATCTACCTACCTACGTCAACAGTTTAGTATGAAGTTACTTGGATTCTGTTCCTTTCAAAAGATGACGAGAACAGTTTGGACAGATTAACCTAGTTGTGGAGACATTTTTAAAGAAACAAATTCACGACGAGAACTGGGTACTTGTATCAGAAATAGACTAGCCATATTTTTGCACATGTGAGAAAAACATGAGAGAAGAGGCACCGGAATTCATGACGACTGGAACGATCAGCGGTAAAAGTGCCAGAGACACACCCGCGAAACGCTGCATGAGCTAACACGGTGATATGGAGAACTATCAGTAACATAATTAATGAAGAAATCCAACGACCAAAATTTGTGGAAATACAACAACGCCTACGCCATATGGCGGGATAAATGATGACGTTGGTGTAATATCAAGTGGCAAAGTGAGAAATGGCGTGACTACTGGAAGGCTTGAGGAGAAGCGAGACAGAGGAAACCTAGAGGGAAGATACTGAATAGCTTGGCATCGCAGCAAGGTAAAACGTCAACTATGAACATTAACAGGAAAATTACGTGGACAAACATGGCGACTAGCAAGAGACGACATGGACTTTATGATCTATTGCGTTTGGAAAAAGAGTGTTATATAGAACGAATTCTGTTGTATGCTTGTAATACATGGATAATAAGCAGACAAGCCGAGAAATATTTAATGGCAAAAATATTCTGAGGTTGTCTGCGACGTTCTGTAAAGGAAATGCAACTAATTTTATGATTTTCATAAGTCAACTTTTTATAGCTGACGTCCTCAATACCGCTGTGTTTGTTGTCCACTATGTCCACCACATTGTCACCATTCTTCTAAACACACATCCAGTCATTAATTGCAGCTTCTTAATCATTTCCTCACTCAGTGCCCACCATCCATGAAATGAATACATGCCATCTGCTTTGAAATTACGAAGATATAATATCAAGGTTCGGGAAGGTTAACCCGGTCAACAAATACCGATCGCAGTATACGGAATTACGAATCGTCTTTGTAACTCCCTCGCCACAACGTCGGCAGTGAGAATTACATAATAGCAAATAATATCATATATGGAGACTCCCATGGACTTTGCTTTACATGGTCGGTTTCTTCTGCTGCTTCCGTTTGCTCCCGATATATAAGTGTTGACATTCTGTTACAGTTTCACGATTGCTTATTTCTAGGCTTTTAAAACATACATTGTTCGTTGTTATTTATGAAATGTTGGAAAAGTGTGACCGAGACAAAGTGAAACAAACATAATTGTTAATGACTGGTCTCCAGCGTTAAATTGGCTGAGGGGCTGTAGTCATGTGCTCAAATCCCTATTATTCCCGATGTGTCTTGTGTTTACGTGACTTCCCAGGTCGACCCAGCTATACATGGGTCCCATAAATTGTATTGGAAAGTAAAGATGTCCGGCGTCATATTGACCATACCCCCATAGAGTGGCAATTGATCTATGAAACTTATGGGTTTAGCACCATATATCCAACACATCTCATGGTGTGTAATATGGTAGTTTACTTGTCTCACTTACTGGCCGCCAGTTACAGACTTGGACATGACAATAACACTATCGTTACCGCACTTAACACCGGTGTGGCGCAGTTCGTGATCTCGCATACCGCATTCGAAACACAGCTACTGGCGATTTGGCAGACAAACCGCATTGCGTTGGATTTATATAAAATGGCATGAGTGCTGGTAGTTCAGAAAGCAATGGCAAACTACTGAACGTAAACCTGCCAAGAGATAATGAACAGACAAAAAAATAATGGATTTGACTGCGACGTCCTGTACATGGTATGCAACTAACTTTTAACACCGGAGGTCTATGCCGGAGGTTTTTGATAGCAGATGAGGCAGTAAAGGCCAACTTTCAAGCAACAGCCTCAAAGTGCTCGTGTTTATAATTGGTTGTTTCACCTTCACTTGGTAAAACTCCATGCGGTTCCAGTGTTTGAAACCAGGATCAGATCCACTCGGTTCAGAAGAAACATGTAGAGACTAGAGTACACACTAGAGAAGATAGTTGCATATCCTTTAGAGGATGTTGCACACAACTCCTCATTTTTTGCGCTGTTTGTGATTCCTGAGCAAGTTTACTTTCAGTAGTTTGCCATTGCTTTCTGAACGAGTATACACTAGACAACATGAAAAGTGAAAACTATTATGATCCTACCAGGTTTAAACCTGTCACCTCCAAATGATGACACCGCCATGCTGCAGAAATCAGTGTACATCGACGCATGACCAACTAGAACCTAGTCACAATGTAGTTCTGTCACAAAATATCGAGTTATATAGCGAAAAATCACGACTTTTCAACACACACCACAAATTACACTAATGTAATTCTACATTAAACGAACTATAATGAATTAACAATTAATCGCACTGACATTCCTCAGCACAGACAAATCAATATATTCATTCTAAATAACTATAATCGTTTCAGATTGAACGTCACAGATATAAGGGCAGTGTTTTGTTTACCGGCAGCGGAAGTGAAGTTTTTCTAGCCACACCTTTACCCTGGTATTCCACTGAGGCGATTATAGAAAGCACCAGAAACTCACTTGGGCAACGTTGGAATGAGTAAATACTTGGGGAAGCACGGAGTGAACAGCCTCGCTGCTGGAAGAGCCAGCACGGCAGAGGTAAGCCAAGCTTGTGGGATATGATAAAAAGCGGCTACAGTGGGCTGGGGCTAATGATGGGATCGGTGGTAAAATTATCGCGTGAACACTGGCAAATTATTGAGGTAATGTCTAAGTTTGTTTAAAGATTTCGAGGACGATTTTAAGACGAGAGGGTCGACTTCATTGCACCGGGTTTTATCCCATATGTCTCGGTCTCTTTCGGCAGAAATAGTCACACAAAGTATGAACTCTACAGCTTCAGAGACGACCCTCGGAGTCTCAGACAAAAATACACTCGTGAACCGAATACTGGAGGCTGGTTTCCGGATTCCATTCCACAACCTTCGGAGCGCGAGGCAGAGCTTGGCCACGAAGACCGCCATGTCTGAGTTTGCTAGTTAGGAATGTTGCCCCAATGTTCAGCGTGTTTAGTTGGGTTAAAGTCTGAGTCCAGGAGGGAGGGGGGTGTGTTACAATATGTAGTTTGCTGGTTAGGAATGTTGCCCCAATGTTTAGAGTGTTTAGTTGGGTTAAAGACTGAGTCTCATGGTGGTGTTACAATGTGTAGTTTGCTGGTTAGGAATGTTGCCCCAATGTTTAGAGTGTTTAGTTGGGTTAAAGACTGAGTCTCATGGTGGTGTTACAATATGTAGTTTGCTGGTTAGGAATGTTGCCCCAATGTTTAGAGTGTTTAGTTGGGTTAAAGACTGGGTCCCATGGTGGTGTTACAATGTGTAGTTTGTTAGTTACTAATGTGGACCAAATGATGTTTAGCGTGTTTAGTTGGGTTAAAGGCTGAGTCCCAGAGGAGTGTTAAATTGTGTAGTTTGCTGGTTAGTAATGTGGACCCAACGTAAATTAGCGTGCATAGTTTGGGTTAAAGACTGAGTCCTCGGGGGGGGGGGGGGGGGGGGTGTTACATTGTGTAGTTTGCTAGTTAGGAATGTTGCCACGACGGTTAGCGTGTTTAATTGGGTTAAAGACTGAGTCCCAGAGGTGTTACATTGTGTAGTTAAGCACAAGTAGCAGTGAACAACGTCCATAGGTCTCTGTGGGTCTCGGATGGAGACTGCAGGTCTTACCTGACTGAAGGAAACATGACTACCTAGGCCTCATGTAGGCCAGTTCCTGCATGCCGTGGTAAATCATGGCTTGGTTTCATCCTGAAAGGGAGGTCAGCTTGGCCGAATGGATAAGAGCGTTCGTTTTTAAACTTCCGGTATAATGATACCGAGGTAGCGGGTTCAACCCATACATCAGTCAGCTGGACAAAATTGCTGACATCTCGTCCTCGACTTGGAGACGAAAATTACAAATACTTTAGAAGTCTAAGTGGGTTCTCCTGATAGTAAGGAACACTGGTAATAGAAAACTCCAATCCACACGAGAGAAAAAGAATTCATACAGTGCAGCAGAAGTAGTAGCACGTCAATGGACTACGCTTTAGTTCAAATCAAGCGAATGAAAACAAAAATATAAGCACAAAACTGATAAAAGCATGTTGAGTTACTTTCATCGTTTGAATCGCTGGAATCAATTGAGTTCAGTCCCTAAGTTCCACATTAATGATGATGTCATGCCGTTTTAGTTTTCCGTAAGTTCTGCATTAAATGATGATGTCATGCCCTTTTAGTTTTCCCTAAGTTTCCACATTAATGATGATGTCATGCCGTTTTAGTTTTCCTTCACTTCCGCATTAATGATGATGCCATGCCGTTTTAGTTTTCCTTCCCTTCCGCATTAATGATGATGTCATGCCGTTTTAGTTTTCCCCAAGTTCCGCATTAATGATGATGTCATGCCGTTTTAGTTTTCCCTAAGTTCCGCATTAATGATGATGTCATGCCGTTTTAGTTTCCTAAGTTCCACATTAATGATGATGTCATGCCGTTTTAGTTTTCCCTAAGTTCCGCATTAATGATGATGTTATGCCGTTTTAGTTTTCCCCAAGTTCCGCATTAATGATGATGTCATGCCGTTTTAGTTTTCCCTAAGTTCCACATTAATGATGATGTCATGCCGTTTTAGTTTTCCCTAAGTTCCACATTAATGATGATGTCATGCCGTTTTAGTTTTACCTAAGTTCCGCATTAATGATGATGTTATGCCGTTTTAGTTGTGCTGTTCTACGCAGAAACCAGTTAATGAATGTTTGTAGTTAATTAGCAATTATGATAGTCGTTCCCCAGATTTCTAATCCATGCATCAGTATTGATTAAACAACACGTTTAGTGCTTCGCTGTTTGTTTATATTGCAAATTTTAAAAAAATATAGTCGATTTTACAGCTTTCCAGCCGACACATATTCCTTGGATATGTACAAACACATACACAGCAAACATAACTTCAGTAATATTAGGATTAGGCTGACATATCCAAGAACGAACAGAGATCAGAGACAATATTTTCCCACACCGAAAACTGTGTATATTGTTGGTGGATTGACACAGCATCAATCAGCGGCGTGGAGTCTTTGATGATCTGTCAGAAATTGAAGTTCGTGTTTGTTGTTGACGGAGATGTTTGTCGCCTGCCATTAGTGTCACGTGTTGACATGTCTCGATGCACATTGTCAGTGCAAAAACTTATTGGTAGGTAAATATGAGTAAAATATTTCCATGACGACCGGAAATATGTTCGCTGTACAACTATGTGATGGTAGTGTGAATGGTATATATTCTTCTTACTGTCCATGCCGTGTGGCGTTGGCGAACTTTCTGTCCACAGCCTTTTGCCTCCTATAATGCCAGTTATTTCTGATACTGAAGTTCCTCCATGCATGGTGTCAAAGTGTTCAGCATCTTCTCTCTTGGTTCCACTCTGTTTCTCCTCATCTCTAGCTTTCCAGTTGTGACGACAAACTGCAGCTTTTCCCTTCTTACGATATGCCCACAGAATGTGACTTGTCTCCCTTTAATGCGAGCACCCAGTTCTCTGTGTGAGTTGACTTCTTTCAAGATATCCATCATTGTCCTGTCTATCCATTCACTGTGTTCACATCATTCTTATATAAAACCAAAATCTCTGCAGCTTCCACATCATTCTGGTATAAAACCACATCTCTGCAGCTTCCACATCATTCTTCGCTTATCTGATTTGTTTGCGCTCGCTAGCTTGAACTCAAGCGTAGTCCATACACACTACTTCTAGTAGTGCTGTACTGAATTTTACGTGTGGATTAACTTTACCTATTAACAGTGTCCCTCGATATCAGGAGAACTTAATCCGATTTCAGAGATACTTGTAATTTACGTCCTCAAGTCAAAGGACGAGAGCTCAAACATTTTAGTCCAAGTGTCGGAGTAGGGATTGAACCCTCGACCTCGGCATCAGCAGACTGGGATGTTTAAGAACATGCGTTTTATGCATTCGGTCATGATGACCTCCTTGTCTGATGAAGTACATTGTCGGGTTAATCATCATTAGTGTGCCATGCCGATAGGCGTGAACGGTCATGGTTCCCACCTCACATGATCACAAGAGGCTTGGGGATATAAACATTGACAACCGGGCCATCAGCCAGCCTGCTAGCCACAGAGCCACCGCGACTCCAAATATGTGTATTAAAAACAACATCAGAAATGATTACGTCATGAAGTTCTTGTTTCTGACAATATAGGCAACAGATTTTAAGTCAGATGACTTGGTCACGTGATAGGACAGCCCTGTTACATAGTCTCCACAATTCAGCCCAGGCTTTATACTATGGAGATGTCTAATATTAGCTACCGCTATGATTTGTAATTGTTGTGGCCTTGTTAGAATCACAATGTAATAAACTATAGTCTGTCAAATCAGTAAGATAAGGTGCTAGATACAGTACGCAATAAACATCACTAACATCTAGATACCGTGAATACAGATCAGGAAGCGATGGGTTGTAGGATAGCAGTGGAAACGAACACCACCTTGTACACAGCCCAAACAGCGACCTTGCCTAGAAAGCTGTGCCTAACACGTTCTCGTTGGACATTAGTCTGGGTCTATTGACGGTGAAATACCTAACAGTTTGGTAATGGGTTAGAGGGTAGCCAAAATGAAATGCCAACGCAAGTCAGCATGTCCCAATGGGTAAGAACATCTTAAAATCCGGTGTGCTGATGCCGAGGTAAGCGGTTCAACCCCCTAAACCGGACAGTTGGACTAAATGTTAACCTGTCATCCTTGAATTGGGGATGTAAATTACAAGTACCATCTGAAGTCAGAGTGGGTTCACCTGATGGCGAGGGACACTGTTAACAGGGGAAAGCTAACCCACACGCAAACTTCTGTCCAATCACTACTATAAATAGTGTGTATGAACTACGTTTGAGTTCAAAGCGAGCGAGCGCAAAAGAAATGCCAATCACCCTGACCAAATATGCTAAGCGATAATGGCAATAAGATACATTAAACCTGGACATTGGGTCTGAAGCTATTGGCAACTAAAATCTAAACTCTGGATATTTGGTTTTAGTCTATTCATAATAAAATGCCTAACATTTTATATTGGGTTAGTGTCTATTGAAAATATCTAAAAGCTGGACATCGAGTATGACTCTATTGACAATGAAATACGTAAAACGTACACATTGGATTATAGTCTAATCGCAATGAAATACGAAAATCATGAAATTGGGTTAGATTCTATAGGCAATGAAATACGTCATCATCATCATCATCATCTTCCACTTCTGCCGTCAAGCGTCGTGGGGAGGAATAATTTGCGTTCCAGCGCCCGGTGGACGGCACTGGATAGTGTCATTCCGTGAGGTTGTACAATGTCTCTGATGTCGTCAATCCATTTTCTTCTTGGACGTCCTCGTGGTCTCGTCGCAGATGATCTTTGATGTAAGGCCAGTGATGGTAGTTGCTGATGTTGCATTCTAATGACATGGCCAAACCACTTGATCTTCTGTCTGTCAATAAATGTGGCACAAGGTGTTGATCCCACAGTCTGTCTGATAGTAGCATTTCTTACTCGGTCTCGGATTGTTAAGTTGGCAGCTCTCCTCAGGCATCTCATTTCGCAGGTGTTGATTTTGCGAAGGTGTAATTTGGATAAAGTCCAGGTTTGAGATTGGTAGCATAGGGTTGGTGTGAATATGCTGTTTATTATCTGTCGTTTTGCGGACATGGGTATGTTTGGATGTTTCAGTAAGGGTGATAGTTGATATGTAAGTGCACTAGCTTTTTGACATCTGATTTCAATTTCTCTGTCCAATCTGCCATCTTCTGTGATCATACTTCCAAGGTATTTGAATTCTTTAACTTGTTTCAGAGGTGTGTTATTTATCTGTATACTTAGTGGGCCTGGCGATCTGCTAACTTGCATTACTTCGGTTTTGGCTGTGTTTATACTCATATTGTATCTGCTGCAGGTTGAACTCAGATTAGTAATATGATTTTGTAGTCTGCCCTCAGTCGCTGTAAAACAGGCACTGATCATCTGCAAATAGAAGTTCATTTATTCCCTGTGGGTCAGTTGTTTCATCTGGAGTAAAGAGTTCTAAATTTTCTGAATCTGGTCTGTCGAGACTTGCTTCTTTGGAAATTCTGTCCATGTAGATATTGAATAGCAGGGGAGAGAGCACACATCCCTGCCTCACTCCTGTATTGACTGTGAACATATCTGATATACCTTCCTGTGTTCTTACTGCACTTTGGCTCGAGTGGTACATGGCTATGATGTTTTCTAGCAGTTGCCCTTCTATCCCATAGTCTTCAAGGATGGTCCATAATTTGTATCTGTCTACTCTATCAAAAGCCTTTTCCTGATCTACAAACACAATATTCTGCTGGTCACTATATTCAATAGTTTTTTCACAAATTTGTCTAAGTGTAAATAATGCATCAGTGCAACTTTTACCTTTCCGAAAACCGAATTGTGCTTTGCTTAACTGGTGTTCAACTATTGGTCTAGCTCTTTGTTCCAAAAGTTTTGCATACATTTTCCCTATATGGCTTAGGAGTGATATACCTCTGTATGTTTCGCACTCTCTCATATTGCCTTTCTTTTTCCATATTGGTACTATTATTGCCTGTTGCCAATCATCTGGGACTTTTCTTTCTTCCCATGCTATATTAAAAAGTCTTGTTAGCCATTTAACTCCTGTTTCCCCACAGGCCTGAATAGCTTCTGTGGTTATTCCATCTGGACCTGGTGATTTGTTCTTAGGACTTTTCTGTATAACTGCTTTGACTTCTGCAGGTATGAAATTTGGTTCTTGCTGTCCCTGGCGTTTAGGCACAAAAGTGAGGTTTCCTATGTTATGTGTGGGGTTAAGTAGTTCTTGAAAGTATTCTGCCCATCTTGCTAGTCTTTGTTGTGGATTAAATATTGGTATAGCCTCTTTTGCTGTTTATGATGGTGGTTGGGTTGTAACATGCATCTCTGTTTCTCATTGTGGTGACACGTTTATAAAATTCTCTTGGGCAGTCTTTGCTAAGGGTCGCCATCTGTTCACCGTATATTCTCCAGGAATCATCTTTAGATGCTCTAATTGTTCGTTTGGCATTACGTCGTGCTATTCTATAAGTAATATAGTCCTGTTCAGATTTAGTTGTGATCCACTTTTTGAATGCTACCTTCTTTGTGAATATGCTATCTTTAACTTCGTTGTTCCACCAGGCTGTTCTTAATCTTTTGTCTTGCCCTACTTTCTTTGTTCCACATTTATTTTTCAGTGTGTCGAGCATGGCAGCCTTGAAACATGTCCATTCCTTATCTACGCTTGAGTGGTCATCAGGGATGTTCTTATGTAGGTTTTGGATTTCTTGATTGAATTCGTCTGTAACTGTATGTTCCTGCAGCCTCCTATAATTGATGACATGTGTTGTTACTTTTTGTTTCTTATTCTCCTGTGTGGTGAAATCTTTTTTATTATGACTGGTTTGTGATCAGTATCAACATCTGTATTTGGGAGTGCTCTTGAATCTAATAGTAGCCTTCTGTCTGATTTCCTAATTAGAATAAAGTCAATTTGGGATGCTTGGTTTATGTCATTCCATTTATACCAGGTTTTGGTGTGGCTACGACGATGTTGAAAAAAACTATTTGCTATTATTAGTCCATGTTCCGAACATATGTTGAGTAGATGTTGACCATTGCTGTTACAATCAGTCTCTGTGTCGCTGAATGGCCCCATGCAATCCTCCCACGGTGTTCTTCGTGTGCCTATTCGTCCGTTAAAATCACCCATCACAACTAGTTCATCTGTCTCCTTGACATTATTTAACGTGTCTGCAAGTTTATCGAAATATTCGTCTTTGTCTTCGTCGCTGTAAGTGTCATTACATGGGGCGTATGTTTGTATAAAAGTTGTTGTTCTATTTCCTTCTTTGATCTGTACTAGTATTATCCTTTCTGATATAAATTTAGTGTTGATAATGGCTTTCGCTTTGTCTGGATGCAACAAAAAACCCACTCCATGTTTAGCTGTAGCTCGCTGATCGACGCCACTCCATATAAGGACGTAACCGTCATGTGTTTGTTTCGTGTTCTGCCCCTTTTTCCTAGTGTCTGCGAGTCCTAATAATTGAATATTTGATTGTTTCATAAACTCTACGAGAGCTGGTTCCTTATATCCTAGACCTGTAACATTCCAAGTTGCAAAAATCTCCTTTCTATTTGAAGTGTGTCGAAATTTAGCGGTTGTCGTCGTTAGTCGTTGTTGAATTGTTGTGACGCTTCGGTGTGTAGTTTCCGGCGTGAACGCTGATAGAGCTGCGTTTTTCTCTCAATTTCCTCCATAATTCGCGAGCAATAGTTCTTGAACAAATAAATTCCCTACCGGTTTGCTGGACCTGTCGTAGGTTCATCCTTATTTGAACAAATTGATGTTAAGAAACACGCACAGAACACATAATTAATCTCCGAATCGAGCGACGCGGTTTACACCGCCATCTTGGAGAATGTAATTTCTTAATAAATCTTAGAAACTGGGATCGAGTCTATTAGCAATGAATACGTAAAACCTACACAGTGTGTTAGAGTCTATTGGCAATGTAATATGTAAAACACTGAAATTCGGTTAGAGTTTATTGGCAATGAAATATCTAAAACTTACATTGGTCTCGTGCCCAGTAAATATGAAATATCTCTGTTTTGAACATTGGGTTGTAGTCTATTGGTAATGAAATACCTAAATAATATGGATATAATGTTGGAGTTAGGATGGTTAGTTTCCTTCGTCGATGATTTTCCTTTCCTTTGAAAATTATCTGGTAGACATGTTTATTATGTATGATGGGTCGGTCAGAGAGTAATAAAATAATCTCTGCTAAGGGTTAAACAATGACCAGCGTACTAACCACTATGTGCACGAAAGTCAATCTTCTCACAGCTCATCTCGACCAAGGTCTTCTTCCTAAGGATCAATGTGGCTTCAGAAAAGAACGTGGAACTGTTGACATGATTTTCGCTGCAAGCAGCTGCAAGATAAACGTCAGGAACAGAAATCCGAAATGTTTTCCACTTTCATTGATCTTATCAAGGCTTTTGATACAGTCAGCAGAGAAGAACAGTGGACGATTATGGCAAAATATGGCTGTCCACGAAAGTTTGTCCAAAGAGTGCGCCTATTTCATGGTGGTATGCAGGCAAGAGTTCAGGAAAATGGTGAGCTGTCTTTCCTGTCACCAATTGAGTGAAGCAAGGCTGTGTCCTGACACCTACACTGTTCAGCCTCATGTTTTCAGCTATGCTGAAGAACGCCTTCGAGAACAACGACATTGGAATAAATATCAACTACCGCTTGGACGGAAAGTTGTTCAATCTCAGAAGGCTGAAAGCGAAAACCAAAACTAACAGCGACACCGTCAGAGAACTCCTGTTTGCTGATGATTGCACTCTATATGCTAACTCAGAGGCAGACATGCAACACAATGTTCCAGCTTTCGCATATACCTGTGCCAACTTTTGGGTTCAATATTAACTTGGAGAAGACCTTAATTATGTACCAGCCAGCTCCGGGGATTAATCACACCTTGCCGAATATCAAAGTGAATGGTCATAAACTAAGTGTTGTGGACAAATTCACCTATCTTGGCAACACTGTGTCACAAGTGCCACAGTTGATGACGAAATGAATGCAATAATCTCTAAGGCCAGTGCGGCCTTTGGCAGACTGTACAAGAATGTGTGTGACAGAAATGGAATAAGGCTGCAAACAAAGCTGAGAGTCTACAAAGCAGTAGAATTATAAACACTGCTATATGCTTGTGAAACCTGGACTGTTTATCAGCGATACGCTAGGAAATTAAACCACTTCCACACAGTCTGCCTTAGGAAACTATTGAAGATTAAATGGCAAGACCAGACCCCAAACACTGAAGTCCTAGAAAGAGCGTCCATGCCCAGTATCCACACTGTACTAAGGAATAATCAGATTCGCTGGGCTGGTCACTTAACTCGCATGCCAGATCACAGGCTACCTATACGATTTTTTAAGGCTAGCTGCATTGTGGTAAACATTCAAAAGACGGCCAGAGGAAACGCTTCAATGACGCTCCGAGGATCTTACTAAAGCTTTTGGAATTTATCATGACACTTGGAACACAAAGACCGAAATTCGTGGCATACATCATTGCGCAAGGGTGCAGTTACTTGTGAAGCAACCAGGACTGCAAGAGCAGTGAAGAAAAGGCTGGACAGGAACACCACTGCAGGAGTTTCCCCTCCTGGAATGTCAAGCATTCTTTGCCCACATTGTGAAAGAACATTTCGAGCCAAAATAGGCTTTATCAGTCATCTTAGAACTCACGACTCCATACTTTCAACCCCACTGGATGAAATGAACGGTCATCATCATTCTTGATGGACAAACAACATGTGTACGCAAGTCATTTTCAGGGCCTACGAACGGGCCAGAACGGCAAATTATATGACTTTAGACTTGAAATTCACAGACTTTCAAAGGAATTGTAACCACCCAAGCAGCCAACCAACTAACGATCCACCTACCCAACTAACCAACCATCCAACCAACTAACGATCCATCCAAACTGACTCTGGAAAGCAAAACATGGTTTATGAACAGAAGAAAGGAAAAGTGAAGGTTGTTGAAAATATCATGTCAAATAATAACAACATCCTAACAAGGCTTGTGAATATTAGCAGATGGAGATCAAACCATAACAACAGATACAGCTGTCAGTCAGCGAACACAGATAGTACACGCAAGTAAAGGACTCAGCGAACACAGTACACGCAAGTAAAGGACCATTTTACACATCATGTGGCTACCTCTTAAGTCGGAGTGGATTCGCCTCATGGCGAGGGACACTGGTCACAGGGAAAGCCATCCAACACGCACACATCAATCCAGTACTCTAGAATTAGTAGCACGTGGATGGACTACGCTTGGGGTCTTAGCAACTGAACATGTTTAAAACAAAACACCATGGGGTTATTGGGCATATAGTGCTAGAACTATATTGTTATAGACCAATCCGCTCTATGTGTGTTGTTTGGTTGACCAATCCGCTCTATGTGTGTTGTTTGGTTGACCAATCCGCTCTATGTGTGTTGTTTGGTTGACCAATCCGCTCTATGTGTGTTGTTTGGTTGACCAATCCGCTCTAGGTGTGTTGTTTGGTCAGCATCACGCTGTCCGCCTTTACTTGTCGAGACGTTTTGTAGTACCCAATTTAGACTGGGTCTATTGGAGAGACCAGGTCAATTTTACAAATCCGGGCTGATTCGGATTCGAACCCATGACCAATTGAACCGTAGTCATGCGTCTAGCAACCACGTTAACATGGCTCAAATAATGATATCAATCAGACAGCAGAGAACATAGTACATGCCTCAAGCAGTCTTGTTAACAGCCAGGTTTTGGGAGAGTTTTTTGTGAGCAAGCATGCAGCTCCGAATTGACCCAATGATACAGATTTCAGAAGTGACTCCAAGGAACCAGGCACCAGAAGTGATCCATCTGATACAAGCACCAGAACTGCCCCAAATGATACATGCACCAGATGTGCACCCAGCATTAAATACATCAGAAACTCAACCAGCATTATATGCACCAGAAAGGCACCAGCATTATATGCACCATAAATGCACCCATCATTATATACACCAGAAATGCAACCACCATTACATGCATCAGAAATGCACCAAGCATTATATTCACCAGAAATGCACCCAGCATTATATGCACTAGAAATGCACCCAATAGTGTATGCATCAGAAATGCATCCAGTGATAAATGCACCAGAAATGCACGCAACAATGTAGGCATCAGAAATGCATCCAAAGTTTAATCAATCAATCAGTCAAGTGGTCTCCACAATGAAGGTTGGCTGCAATGGATCTCCAATACTGCCTGTCTCTCACCTTGATTGTACATTATGTCAGATTGATGTTCGTCCATCTCTTGATATTAGCCTTCCACTTGTATCGTTGTCTGCCTCTTGCTTGCTTGCCGTCAACCATAACCTCCAGTATGGTTTTTATTAGTGTTATGTCTTTTAACGTGGCCGAAATATTTCACTTGCCTCTTTTTTATTTCTTTCATCAACTCTCTTTTCATTGGCAGTTTTTCTAGAACCTCTGTGTTTGCTTGTTTTTGTTTCCATGAAATACGACATATTCTTCTGTATACCCACATCTCCAGGGCATCTATTCAAGTATTTAGTTTCTTGTTCAATGTAAAGGCTACCTCGCCATACAGTAGTGTTGAATATACGTAGCCTTTGACAATTCTCATTTTAATATGTTGTTAAAATCTATAGATGTTAATACTGATTTCGTGCTGTTGAAAGCATTCTTGACCAATCCTATTCTCTTTTTGAATCTACTTCACTTCTGCATCATCTGTTATTACATGTCCAAGAAAGGAGAAACGTGTTACTTGTTCTAGTATCTCCCCGTTTACTGTTCATTGATAGCCTTTCCTTTCCGCTGCTAATTATCATTGTTTTTGTTTTTTGGATGTTAATATCTAAGCCACATTCTGCACTATGCCTGTTTACTTGTTCCACTAGGCTTTTTTAACTCTCGCTCGCATTCTTCTAGTAACACGGTATCGTCAGCATACCTAAGATTGTTTATGATTCTTCCACTGATGTTAAGTCCAGGCAGCTCGACTTGTTTAAACATCCTTTCTGTGTATAGGTTGAAGAGGCTTGGGGACAACACGCATCCCTGCCGTCCTCCTCTTTTTAGTTTTGACATGTACTGTATGAAAATGTGTGCACTGCTTATTTGAGCTTGTTTATGTCAATTTTAGGAATTACCTTATTGAATTGCATCACTATTTTTACGTTACACATTGTATATGTATAATATTTTCCCCATTTTATTCCCATTTTTGGGAGGCTGTTCACGATAATCGTCAGTGTGTGTGGGGGTAAGTTGGTATATGTGTATGTGTGTGTGTATGTATGTATGACAGCGGAGTAGATCCAGAAAACCAAAGACTGAAATCTGTGGAGAGTCATGAAAGCCTACGCCAGCCGACATGGCACTTGATGATGATGATGCTTTGATATTCAATTCAACACAGCGCTTACACCAGAAATTAATTAATCAACTCAGGATATGAAAATCCATGAATAAACTACACAGAAAGTGGTCCAGCCCTGGTTAAGCACGTCATTCAATAACAGACCAGGAGAAAAGTGATCGGTCTCCCGCGACAGATTGACACCTAGTGCTCACGAGTCCAGTTTTTGGTTTAGCTCATTGGCTTCACGTGATGTGAATCCACGGGCCCCGCAAGCTGTAAGTTCACCGGTGTTTCGGTAATCGTATGCAGCCGAGGTGCTAATCTTCAAACCATGACCCACGATCAAGTGGTCATGGCACATTCATTGACTAGACTCCAGAAGTGGACCCATTGTTGCAACTACAGAAGTCCACCCATTGATAGGACTGTGGTAGTACACATAATTATAGGATTATAGCAGTACACCCAATTATAGGATTACAGTAGTACACCCAATTATAGGATTACAGTAGTACACCCAATTATAGGATTACAGTAGTACACCCAATTATAGGATTACAGTAGTACATCCAATTATAGGATTACAGTAGTACTCCCAATTATAGGATTACAGTAGTACACCCAATTATAGGATTACAGTAGAACACTCAATTATAGGATTACAGTAGTACATTCAATTATAGGAATACAATAGTACACCCAATTATAGGATTACAGTAGTACACCCAATTATAGGATTACAGTAGTACACCCAATTATAGGATTACAGCAGTACACCCAATTATAGGATTACAGCAGTACACCCAATTATAGGATTACAGTAGTACACCCATTTATAGGATTACAGCAGTACACCCAATTATAGGATTACAGCAGTACACACAATTATAGGATTACAGTAGTGCAGTCAATTATAGGATTACAGTAGTACACCCAATTATAGGATTACAATAGTGCACCCAATTATAGGATTACAGTAGTACACCCAATTATAGGATTACAGTCGTGTACTCAATCATAGCATTACAGCAGTGCATTCAATTATAGGATTACAGTAGTGCATTCAATTATAGGATTACAATAGTACACCCAATTATAGGATTACAGTAGTACACCCAAATATAGGATTACAGCAGTTATCAGTTATCAGTTATCAGTTGGGGTATCTTCGTTGCACTCCTGACATGTCCATAGGTGCTCAGATCCTCCCCCCAGCATATGCATCAGCGTCCGGTGGCTAACTAATAGTGCCAGTTCTGTGTTGGTTGACGAGGCGCTTTGTTTTCCCGATGTACCTCTCGCGTCTGGCTAGGCCGATTCTTACTCCCAGGTCTTTCATCCTGGACAGCGATGTGGTATCATTGTCGTCAAAGTCCTCTGTTCTCGCCATATCTTTAAGGACGTTAATAACATCGGCACGATCCATGGGCTGGCCATCTACAGGGGGTGCAGAGCCAGCCAGTTTATCAGCCCGTTCATTTCCCTCGACTCCCGCATGTCCCGGGACGAAGATGAAGGTGACTTTACGGACAACAGACTTCCGCAGCGACTCAGTCCACTGTCTACGTACAGATCCAGCTTCGACCTTCTGAATCATGCTCATTGAATCACTTAGTACACACACGTTGGTATAATGCTGTGATTCCAGCCATATGAAAGCCTGTGTAACTGCCATCACCTCCATCGTCATGCTGCTCGTGGTCATAGAGTGGGCACCACTGGATTCTTGAACGGTTCGGCCCGCTGGACGGGCTGTAAATGCCCACGCACTTCTCTGCTGCTTTACAACAGATCCATCTGTATAGATGAGCACTTCGGGGCTATCTGAGTGTTCATAGATGAGCGCGTTAACCTCTGCATTGACAGCGGCAGGGTTCTGCTCTCTGCACCGTCTGTCGAGTGTGATAAAGCAGGAGAAAGTGCACTTAAAGGCTGGAGGCACCGGCACCCATTCCTTGCCGGGGTTGATACTGGTAAGACTGCAGACCTGTCTGACGACATCTTCCGCCCGACCCATCCATGATTTGCCCCTCTTTAGCCTGTCACCCTTTTCTCTGAATATAGCGTCATGCAGAGGGTGCTGCTCATCTGCACTTATTTTTAAGTATGCACGAGCTCTCCAGATCTTGATCCTGTGTTCCATTGTCGGGAAATCAAGGAGGTATCTCATTGCTACACAGCTGTCGCCAGTCGTCCCTAGGGGGGAAGTGGAGTCAACAGGCACACTGTTTAAAATCCTTTTCCTTATTGTGGGCTTTTGCCGGACCTTTGTCTGCATACCCCCTGTCAGTCTCAGGTACCTTATCTCCTCTCTTTCCTCTTCTACTTTAACCCCTAAACAATACCCTTCATATTGTTTCAGAACATACCCACACAAGACTGTATTTTAACAACTGATAAAAATAAACATTTAATACAGAAAAGTGTCACGTGTGTGTGTGTGTGTGTGTGTGTGTGTGTGTGTGTGTGTGTGTGTGTGTGTGTGTGTGTGCACTGTTTGCATGTGGAAATATGTAGTATTTTCTATGGTGTATGTGAGAATAGAGTAGTGAGCTCACTATCGTTCATCAAGTTCGGTCATGCCAAATCACACCACAGTAAGTTCAGAACAGGTCTCACCGAATGTCGCATCTCCCCGGACAATGGTTGACTTCTTGGAGTTAATCCGATATATATAGTCTGGGTGACTGTTCTCCACTACTGAATATGGCCTATTAATGTTCATGAACCAGGAACACACTATGTACCTATTATGTTCCTTAAAATCCTGATACCAACGAAGATCTCCCTATATCTAACACGAGTTTAAAGAAACCTTTCTGTCCGGTTGCAAAATGTTACTGAATGAGTGTCTTTACTCTGCCACCTCTCTACAACCTAAAGTTATAGTCACTCGACATAGTCATAGTTACTTCACATCACTGTTATTCCACCTCTCTACCTAATATTGTCATTGTCTATGGAGGTGTTAATAGTTTAATAAAAACCACGGCCTTGGGCACTCAATCACTGCTACACTGGCCCTTTTCAGGATAACCACTCCTGCTTTCTATGAGTCTATCATTTTTGGAACGATATCCCATTTCCGAGGCCAATTAGTATAACTGCACTCAGTATAATTGCTATTTTCCTCCTCTCCCAGCTGTCCTTAATTTCTCCGGTACCGTAAAATATCACTCAGTGTGACTTGCATTGTCCACACCTCGTAGTAATACTTTCTTTCTGTTAAACAGTTGAACCTGTAGAGAATAGAACATTCTGTGAGAGAAAAACCCTATTCCAATCCACTATATGTGATTATAGGCCAAAGGCCATAATCAGATATTTATCCTGGTTAACCTGGAACTACCCTCTAGCTTAAGACAGAGTCGTTCGTCACATTTGGGTGGCTAAGGAAAAAGAAAGACCAAACGGACAAACACAGGAGCCCCAGTTGGCCTCACTACCGGAATATCCCACCCTGTACATTTCCTTTATCCCCCCCCCCCCCCAGCCATCTCAAATCTCACCGCATATCATCCCATTACACTGGTCTTACCCTGCCGAGTGAAATGATATATAACTCTACCTATTTTAAGCTAGGCATCAGCCAGCTGCGGCCGACGCTCTCAGATTACGTTCTCACAACACACTATCACTAAGTTCCAGTCATAACTCGATTTATAAATAAACTACCTTATGCTAGCGTTCCTGTTCGGAGTCGGAATTCACAATTCATCACAGTTTCCAAAACGCAGGAGACCCCGTAAATCCTCTTCTCCATTAGAACAGGAATAACCGAACACTCCCTTCAAGAGTATTACATTCCACTGATCGCAAGTTTAGTTAACTTCACCCAGCCAAATGTTGCACGAGTGACGTCACTCACGTGACCGGACTTCAATCAAGACAGCACCACCCCCCTTCTCCATTATCCTGAGATCCGGGCAAACAGAATGCCGAATTCTTTTGATGCCGGGCAGGGCAACATGCCGCCGATTGTCTTTTGATCTCGGGAATTCTCCTGGAATCCCGGTGGTGTCTGAAATGGGGAACATATTTCCCCACATCAAATAGTTGTGGCGCCTAGCAACGGCGGTTTTCAGGCCTTTCATCAATCTGGATCTAAATTCTTCAGTATTATGTGACAACAGCTAGTGTCTCTCGTGCAGCCCAAAATGATGCGCATGGCTTCGTTTTGTACCTTTTCGAGTCTTCCAATCTGTGTAGGGCTGACAGTGAGGATGGCCAGGGCATACTCGATGCGTGAAAGTACAAGTCCTTGGAACAGAAGTATTAACAGTCTTTGCTCGATATTGGCAGTCGCCATGACTCTCATTGCTGACAAACCTTTTCGAGCCTTCGTTATGACATAATCGACATGATCTCTGAAGGACAAGCTACGATCAAGCCTCACGCCAAGATATGTTATTGACTGGGTTCTACTCAAACTGCTCCCATCCATTCTTACTGCCGGCAGGTCTGTTTTCACAATATGGTTGTTTAGTGAGAACCATGTAACCGTTGCCTTTGCAGGGTTGACAAGGGCATCGGCATCAGCACACCATGAGGAAATTCGATCTAGTTCGCCCTGCATATCATTGGCAACCGCCTGTCTATCTCGACCCTGTCGGTACACGAGAATGTCGTAAACGAATGACAGAGTCCTACCCCTCCCGTCCAACTGTTGTTCAGTGATCGGCACCGTATACACGTTGAATAGTACTGGTGACAGTAGTGAACCCTGCGGCAATCCTGGACATATCGTTATCGGCTCAGAAGACCAACTCCCGCATTTTAGCACCACCTTCCTTTGGAGCAGAACTGCAGCTATCCATCGTACAAGGTGAGGGTGCACTTTCAGTCTGAGGAGGGTTTGCATCAATTGCTCGAAAGATACTCCGTTATATGCGTCCTCTAAGTCTATGGCGGCCACACATGTCTCTTCTCTGACCTGAAATCCTTCGTAAACATCTTGAGCAAAGACCGCCGCATTCAGCCATGACTCTTTGTTGCGTCTGTATCCTCCAAGTGTGGGCGGGAAGCAGCCGAGCTGTTCCAAGTCCCAAGCAAGTCTGTGTGCTACAATTTTCTCCAGTAGCTTGCCAGCAGTATTCTGCATCGTAATGATTCTGTAGCCGCTTATCTTGGAATGTCTTTGTTCGGTTTTGGCAGCGGCAGCAAGTAGCTATGTAGCCATTCTTCTTTGAGCTGACCCCTCTGGATACTGGTGTTGAATCCTCTGGCCAGTTCTTCCATGTCATCATCTGATATCACCAGTTGGTCACCATATCGGATGCCGTCTGGGCCTGGGGCGGTGTTAAGTGATTTCTTGAGCATCGCACGCAATATCTCAGCTGTGATTGTCCATTCTTCGTCTGTCCCGACCCCCTCGCACAACTGAGAGAGTATCGTCGTGGTCCTCTGTCTGGCGGGCTCGTCTTTCTGGTCAGTCTGTTCTATGTAGC
Organism: Cepaea nemoralis; assembly: GCA_014155875.1. Taxonomy (NCBI): domain Eukaryota; kingdom Metazoa; phylum Mollusca; class Gastropoda; order Stylommatophora; family Helicidae; genus Cepaea; species Cepaea nemoralis. The sequence goes on from JACEFZ010003180.1 coordinate 60,327, forward strand.
GTGCATCCGACTTTTTCCATGCGAGGTCTGTGCCTTGAAAGTCTGGAATACCCCTACGTTGTGCAGCACCGTTCATGCTCTTGTGGAGGCGCCAGAATGTCGTAAGAGATCGCTCGGATCACACCTTCCTGCAGAACTCGTCCCATTTCTCGGCCTTGACCTGTTTGGCGCAGGATTTGAAAAAAGTCGTCGTCCTATCGACCTCAGTCTTTAGGTTCGCCAATTCAACCTGTGGCATGTTAGCCTTTCTGGCCTTTTGCCAGTCTTTGACAGCCTGCCTCTTTCCCAGCCATGCCTTCTCGACCTCTCCATTCCACCATGGTGGCTGCAACCATCTTTCTTGTCTCCTGCGGGAGGAAGTTAGTTTTCTTCTTCTGATCTTGCTTATGGCGTCTTGACCAGTGTTGTCGTACGGGAAGGCATTTGTCTTGTTTCTTTGACTGATGGCCCCGTCAGGATTACAGCAGTACACGATTACAGCATTAAGGATTACAGCAGTACACCCAATTATAGGATTACAGTAGTACACTCAATTATAGGATTACAGTAGTACACCCAATTATAGGATTACAGTAGTGCAGTCAATTATAGGATTACAGTAGTGCACTCAATTATAGCATTACAGTAGTGCATTCAATTATAGGATTACAGTAGTACACCCAATTATAGGATTACAGTAGTACACCCAAATATAGGATTACAGCAGTACACCCAAATATAGGATTACAGTACTACACTCAATTATACTATTATAGCAGTACACCCAATTATAGGATTACAGTAGTACACCCAATTATAAGATTACAGTAGTACACCCAATTATAGGATTACAGTAGTACACCATTTATAGGATTACAGTAGTACACCCAATTATAGGATTACAGTACTACACCCAATTATACTATTATAGCAGTACACCCAATTATAGGATTACAGTAGTACACCCAATTATAAGATTACAGTAGTACACCCAATTATAGGATTACAGTAGTACACCCAATTATAGGATTACAGTAGTACACCCAATTATATGATTGCAGTAGTACACCCAATTATAGGATTACAGTAGTACACCCATTTATAGGATTACAGCAGTACACCAAATTATAGGATTACAGCAGTACACACAATTATAGGATTACAGTAGTGCAGTCAATTATAGGATTACAGTAGTACACCCAATTATAGGATTACAATAGTGCACCCAATTATAGGATTACAGTAGTGATCTCAATGATTGGAATACAGTAGTATACCCAATGATAGGACTATATAGTACACGCAGTTATAGGATTACTGAAGTAACACCCAGTTATAGGATTACAGAAGTAACACCCAGTTATAGGATTACAGAAGTAACACCCAGTTATAGGGTTACAGAAGTAACACCCAGTTATAGGATTACAGTAGTATTCCCATTGATAAGACTACCGTAGTACAAGCAATTATAGTACAGTAGTGAACTCAATGATAGGAATACAGTAGTACACTCAATGATAGGACTACAGTAATACACCAAATGATAGGACTATAGTAGTGCATCCAATGACAGGACTACAATAGTACACCCAGTTATAGGATTACAGTAGTGAACTCAATGATAGGGCTACAGTAGTACACCCAGTTATAGGATTACAGTAGTGAACTCAATGATAGGGCTACAGTAGTACACCCAGTTATAGGATTACAGTAGTGAACTCAATGATAGGGCTACAGTAGTACACCCAGTTATAGGATTACAGTAGTGAACTCAATGATAGGGCTTCAGTAGTACACCCAATGATAGAACTGCTCTAGCATACCCAATTATAACACAGTAGTGAGATAGAAGGGAAAATTATTCACCAAGTGGATGGTTTTAAATATCCAGGGACATTTATAACATCATATGGAAGATGCACAACAGAGTTTAAGAGCAGAATAGGGCAAGCAAAAGCTGCATTTCAGAAAATGAAGAATATCTTATGCAATAAGTCACAATCATTGAATGTAAGAAAGAGAGTGCTGAAGAGCTATATAGAACCTGTTTTGCAGTATGGCTGTGAATCATGGAATGTAAATTAACAAATTAGGAAGAGATTGGAAGCAACAGAGATGTGGTTCCTTAGACGAATGTTGCGAATTCATTGGACTGACTAAGTAACTAATAACGAATGTCTTAAAGTGGCTAACGAAACTAGAACATTATATACAACAATAAGAAAGAGACAAATATCTTTTTTTGGTCATGTGATGAGAAGAGAGGCGCTGGAGAACATCGTGACAACTAGAAAGATCGAGGGGAAGAGAGGCAGAGGCAGACCACGAGAAATGATACTGGATGGATTGCGACGGTAGCATGGAGGAATATCAACGGCAGAGTTGATCCAGAAAACCAAAGAACGAGATCTGTGGAGAGTCATGAACGCCTACGCCAGTTGGCACGGCCCTTGATGATGAGTGAGTTCAATGAATGGACTACAGTAGTACACCCAACAATAGGTCTACAGTAGTACACCGGATGGTAGGACTATAGTTATACACCCAATAATAGGACTACATTAGTACACCCAGTGATAGAACTACATTAGTACTCCCAATGGTATGACTACAGTAGTACCCCCAATTACCAATTATAGGACTACAGTAGTACACCTTATGATTTTGCAAGTACATCAAATTAAAGGACAACAGAAGCGAACCCAGTGATTGGACTAAAAAATCACACCCAGTGATTCAGGCTGCAGATGTGCAGACAATATCATACTGCAGACATGCATCCAATCATATGATTCTAGGAGTGCACTTAATGATAGAACTGCAACAGAGCGCGTTTTCATAGAGACTCCGGAAATTAATCTGGTGATACAGACTTCAGGAGTGCACTCATTGATACAGAAGTATACTCATTGAAACATACTTCGGGAGTGCACTCATTGATTCAGATTCCAGAAGTAGACTTATTGATATAGAATTCAGGAGTGTAACCAATGATACAGATTTCAAATGTGCACTCATGAATAGAGACTTCAGAAGTGTACCTAGTGATACAGATTTCAGATGTGCAATCATTGATACAGACTTCAAAAGTTTACCCAGTGATACAGATTTCAAGTGTGCACTCATTGATACAGACTCCAGGAGTGCATCTAATGATGTATACACTGGAAGTTCACTCAATGATACATATTGCGGGATAAGAATGAGAGGAGGAAGAAAGATAACACCCGACATATATTTTTCGTAACCTAGTATAGTTCCATATCTTGCACACCACATCCCTACAGGCCATAGAAATGCGTGAACTGTTGCATGACTTGTGGGAACTTTCATTCACTTGACATCTGTGGCATGTTTCATGACATGTGCGTTTAATAACAGATGTAGGACATGCTTCATGACGTGTGATAAAATTAACTAACTGTAAATGTGTGTCATGTTTTATGACGTGTGAAAACCTTCAGTAACTATAAATGTCTGGTATGTTTTATGACGAGTGACAACATTCAGTAACTAGAAATGTGTGACATGTTTTATGAAGTGTGAAAACATTCACTTATTAGAAATATGTATGCATGTTTTATGACGTGCGACAACATACACTAATTATATTGATATTTATGGCATGTTTTTTTTTCTAAATTAAATTGTGTTATAAAACATTCAGTAACTAGTAGTGTCTGGCATGTTTTATGACGTGTTAAAACATTCAGTAACTAGAAATGTGCGACGTGTTTCATGACGTGTGAAAACAGCAACTAACCAGAAATGTGTGTTATGAAACTGTCAGAAATAAGAGAATATTTGTAGATTGCAACAGCCGCAATTCTGCTAGCATGCTACACAGCCATAAGTGCTACAGGAGATTCCGAGTATTCAAACCGCCTTATCCTGTACCGAGTGTTTCCATCGATCTGTCCTTGTCATCTCCAAGCCGTTGGAGTGTTATCTAGAGCCAGAATTGTGAAGCCGGTTGGCGTGTTGACAGGGACGTTGGTGGCGGGTTACGTGTGGAAGTAGATTTCCCTTCATCGATGGTAAAGCCGCTGTGACGCTTAAGTAATGCAAGTGAAGGTAAGCAAAGGATCCCCTGTATATATTTTGCAGAAAGCAAGGCTAACGTAGATATTATAAGGTTCACAAACTTCACACTTGTATACACTCATTCAGTACAAACTGCTTTAAGATGATTTCGGATGTGGCTAATTTCTGTTGTGAAGAACAGTACTGTATTGAACATTGTAAATGCATTACTATATACTTGAACTCTCATAAGAGGAATTTCTGATACGAAGAACTGTTTCTGGGGTCCCGGGTGAGTCCGCATTATCAAGTTCGCACTGTAATTTACTTTACTCGAAAACATCTATACTGTTCCGTGACAAATATTACAATGTCCATAAAATTCGGTGTTTTAAACAAATGTAAAGTAACCTCCTTCCTTAAGCCGTGTTGGGCATATGGTGCCTATAGACCAATCAGCACTCGGTGGATAATATGGTCAGTATCACACTGGCCACCTTTATTTCCCTAGACCAGACACATCTGAGAGGCGAAATCAATTTTAAACATTCGATTTGCCCATGATGGGGGACGGACTCATCAACATCTGGCCGGCAGAAGAGCTTCTAGCCACTCAACCACCCCGGCTCCGATGTACCCACACTGACACATTATTACATTCACCACGGCTCCGGTGTACCCACACTGACACATTATTACATTCACCCCGGCTCCGGTGTACCCACACTGACACATTATTACATTCACCCCGGCTCCGGTGCACCCACGCTGACACATTATTACATTCACCCCGGCTCCAGTGTACCCACCCTGACACATTATCCCATTCATGGACACTTGCTTCACAAAATATAAGGAATGTGTGCGGAGTTACTGATCACATGGGGAGCCGAGGTAGAGCAGAGGCTAGCAGGCTTGACTGCCTGTTTGGTGGTAAGACCAAGAGGCTAGCAAGTATGGTAAAATCAAGAGGCTAGCAGGCTTGACTGCCGGTCTGTGGTAAGACCAAAAGGCTAGCAGGCTTGACTGCCGGTCTGTGGTAAGATCAAGAGGCTAGCAGGCTTGACTGCCGGTCTGTGGTAAGATCAAGAGGCTAGCAGGCTTGACTACTGGTCTGGTAGTAAGATCAAGAGGCTAGCAGGCTTGACTGCCGGTCTGTGGTAAGATCAAGAGGCTAGCAGACTTGACTGCCGGTCTGTGGTAAGATCAAGAAGCTAGCAGGCTTGACTGCCTGTCTGTGGTAAGATCAAGAGGCTAGCAGGCTTGACTGCCGGTCTGTGGTAAGATCAAGAGGCTAGCAGGCTTGACTGCCGGTCTGTGGTAAGATCATGAGGCTAGCAGGCTTGACTGGCGGTCTGGTAGTAAGATCAAGAGGCTAGCAGGCTTGACTGGCGGTCTGGTAGTAATATCAAGAGGCTAGCAGGCTTGACTGCCGGTCTGGTAGTAAGATCAAGAGGCTAGCAGGCTTGACTGCCGGTCTGTGGTAAGATCAAGAGGCTAGCAGGCTTGACTGCCGGTCTGGTAGTAAGATCAAGAGGCTAGCAGACTTGACTGCCGGTCTGGTAGTAAGATCAAGAGGCTAACAGGCTGTTCTTAGACTAAAGGCTGTTAGGATGTTCTTGGACTACAGAATATTCTTGGACTAGTCTGTTCATGGACTACATTCTATTCTTGGACTACAGTATTTTCGTGGACTACAGTCTGTCCTTGGGCTACAGTCTGTTCTTGTACTGCGGTCTGTTCTTGGACTACAGTCTGTTCTTCGTCTCTGTCTCTGGGCGATGATGGTAAAGGCAGGATGAATATTGAACCAAACCGGTGTGGGTACCAGCAAAGGCAACAACAACCATGAGCGAGGGGAGGGGGGTACATGGGAAAGGGGTTTCTGTTTTATTACTAATGATGGCAATAGTAGTAATGACAAGAAGAGACATACTGGGGGTAATGACAGCAATTATTTAAAAAACAGCAATGGTGATAATAGTTATGAAAATGATAACATATTTACAATATGTGATTCCATTTGCTAGGATGATTTTCTTTGTAATGGTGTTAAACATAGCCTAGCTGGTACATACACATGTAAACTGCAGTTTTTAATAATACTTGGAGTAAAGGAGTGGGTTATATTTTCCTCTTTGTTTTTTTTTTTCCTAAATGTAGGGGTTCATTCATATTTCCTTCTTTGCTCTCTCTTTCTTTTTTTTAAAATGAAAATTAACCAAATATTTGTATTTGCATGAGTTTTTACAGTATTATTGGTTTGATAACCATATGTGTTTTTATATTTATTCATTCATTTAACACTCACTCACATGATTCAAAGGGGGTGACTAAGCGAAAGGGAAATCCTTACATTTTTGTTTCCCGCGCTACCCTCCCACTAATTGTTCAATTCCATCAATGCTCTCCTGACCACTCTAGTAATGATGGCACAGGCAGGACAAAAGTTTGAACCAACCAGTGGGGTTAGTAGCAAAGGCAAACAAACTGTAAGCACAGGGGGGGGGGGGGGGAGATGAAATTGTAAAATGATAATGATGATATCAATAATACTTATAACATTAAAATTACTAAGGATAGTAAAGGTGGAATAAAGATAGTCATAATAATAATAATGATGATAATCATTTTAATAAACAATTTTAATAAAATAATAATAATGATAATAATAATGATAATAGTATAACAAATATGTGAGTTTATTTACTAAAGTGATAATCTTAGTAGTAGTGGTAGTATAGCACAACAAGTGCATTCAAAGCCAAACATTCTATAAATGGTACATTGGAATGGGAGGAGTTTAATTTTCTTTTCTCCTTTTTTCTTTTCTCTCTTGTCTATAAGGGTGAAACCATCATTTTGTAACAAGTAAAACAAGCATTTATCCTTCCACTATTTTTTACATAAGGGATTTTCCATTGGTCTTTTGACCATATGTGATCTATTTAATCATCCACTCACCATTCATTCACAGTTTCTCCTTTTTTTTCTCTCACTCATGTATACCAAAATTTCCAAAAAAATCCCAAAATTGCCACAGTTGGTATACCATTTATACCAACTCTGGAAAGAGTTGTGATATTTTGTGCGTGTACATGAAGGAAACTAAATGTGTGTTATATGTGTGGTGTTTGTATCTGGCAAAGTTTCTGCAGGTCCATATAAGTTGTCTGTAGTAAGAAAGTGCTACAAGTAGTTTTGTATGTATGTCCTTAGATGTCATTGGTATAGTATTGAGAAAAATTGCTTTATATATGTCGGTTTGTTTGCCTGTGTGTGTTTGTATGAGGTGTTTGAGTGTTGCGCGTGTGGCAGTAATTGTTGGACACGTATAATAAATGTGTTCCTCTGTCTCTTGTGTGTTGTTTCTACATAATTGACATTGTTTGGATATGTATGCTTCTACCTGTGTTGTGGGGGTCATACTGTATAACAGTCTATATGTGATCTCTCTAGCTTTTGGTGTTATGTGTTTGTTGTGTAGGTTTGAAAAGGTGCATGTGAAGTCAGTCATGAAGTATTTGTGTCCTCTTTTAATCCTAAGTCTTAGTGATGGTGCTTGTTCTCTAACTAAATGTTTGTATATTGTGTGTGTTGTTTGCTGTATTAACTGTTCATGTCCTTTTATTGCCTGTATGCATGTCTGATAGAATGTTGGCAGTCTTCCCTGGTAGTGTGCAGTTGCATTGTTAAGAGGTGTGAGATGTTTGATGTTGTGGCCTATGTAGTATAGTGCTAGTCTGTTCTGTTCTGGGTGTCTGATGATTTTACCTATGTAACTGATCCTAAGTGACAGTATTTTTGTCTGGATGTCTTGTAATCCAATGCCGCCTTGTTTCCTGTCTTGTATGAGAGTTTTGTGTTTAATGCTGTGTATCGTGTTGGTGAAGATGAAGCGTCTGATTTGTTTGTTTATGTTTGTGACGGTCTGTTTAGGAGGGTCCAGTACTGTCGCTAAATATATTATTTTGGGTAATATGTATGTGTTGACTATTGTGCTTCTACCAAATATTGTGGATGTCTTGTACCTATACCTGTGTAACATGTCTGTGATCTGTTCGGTCAGTGCGTGCCATGTCTGTCTGTGTGTTTCTGTGGGATCGCATGGAAATGTGATCCCATACAGCTTCATGGTGTCTATGTGTTTCAGATCTGGAGGGAAATCAGCCTTTTGTTTCCACTTTCCCAGGCCCATTATCTGTGATTTCTGTACATTAATTTTGGCTCCACTGCCTTTTCCAAAATGGGTAAAGGTGTGGAGTATATTCCTTATTGATGTGTTGCTGGTTGGAAAGAAGGCAGTGTCATCTGCATAGGCGATGAGCTTCTGCTCTCCTATCCCATGCAGGAAGGTTCCTTTAATACTAGTGTCTTGCCTTATCTTCTCTAATAAAGGTTCTAGAGTGAGCACATACAGGAGTGGTGATAAGGGACATCCTTGTCTTACAGATCTCGTGAGCCTGAAGCTAGCTGTCAGTGAATGGTTCACCAACACTCTGCTCTCAGGATTTTTGTACAAGATCTGTATCCACTGCCTGTAGTACTCTCCTATGTTACAGTGTTCTAGTGTCCTATGTAGGTAAGTGTGGGAAATTCTGTCGAAGGCCTTCTCTTGATCCAAGGATAAGATGGAGGATGGACAGTCTTTTCCATGTGTATAGTTAATAATGTCTCTAATGAGGTGTGTGTGATTGTGTATATTTCTGTCTTTGACACTGCACTGTTGGTCTGGGTGTATTAGTGTTGGCATGAAAGGTTTAAGTTTGTTGGTGAGTGATTTGGCGAGTATCTTGTAGTCTGTGTTGAGTAAGGAAATTGGTCTGTAGTTCTTCAGTTGTGTTTTGTCAGTTTTATCCTTGCATATGAGTGTAATGTAAGACATGTTGCAGCTGTCCGGAAGATTTTTTTTGTCAAAGGCTTCCTGATAGACTTTGAGGAGAAGATTGCCTAGAATAGGAAAGAAGTGTTGGTAGAATTCTACTGTCAAACCGTCTGGTCCTGGAGTTTTGTCTTTGTTTAGTGTGCTTAGTGCCTGTGCTATGTCTGTCAGTGTCAGTTCTGTGTCCAGTGTGTCTTTGTCTGTGTCAGATAATTTCTTTGTGTACTGTAAGAAGTTGTCTTGTATCTGTGTGTCGACTGTCTCTGCTGTGAATAGTTGTGTGTAGTGTTGTTGGAAAGCAGTCTCTATGTGTGGTGTTTCTGTCTGCATGTTTCCTTGCATGTCTGATATTTTGCTTATTTGTTTGTTACGTTGTACGTTCTGTTCTATTGCTAAATATTGCCTCGTAGCTGACTCTTGTGTAATTGTGTTGAGTTTTGTTCTGAGAAGAGCACCCAGATATCTGTGTTGTTGGTGTTCTTCTAGTTGTGCTTCTAATGTGTGTAAGTGATGTGCGTCTCTGTCTGTTTGTTTTGTTAGTCGTATGGCTGTCTGTATGATGCGCTCCTGTCTTAGTCTGTCTTTGTGGATCATGGTTGCTAGATGTTGTGTTCTGCTTCGTATGGTGTTTTTCAATAAGTCCCAGTATTGTGTGATGTTCTCAGTCGGTATATTGTCTGTGTACGTGTGTATGAGCTGTGTCATATATTTTACATATTCTGAATGTTCCAATAGTGAATTATTGTACTTCCAGTGAGGTGACCTTTTGTTTGGCTGCGTGTTTGTGCTGTTTGTGCTGATGTGTGCTAGTATTGCTTTGTGGTCTGTGTAATCTAAAGTTTCCCGTAGGTGTTTGGTTTGTATGATGTGATGTGTTGCGGGCGTATAAATCCGGTCTAATCTAGATGATCTGTTGTGTGTTTTGTTTGTGTATGTCGTTTCTCTACTGTCGGGGTGTGTATGCCTGAATGCGTCTGTGAGGTTGTGTGTGTCGATGATGTTTCGTAGTGTGTCAAGTTGATGTAAGCTGTCCCTGCCGGCTCTCCTCAGCTGTTTTTTCACCTCCCCACCCACCAAGTCTAAATCTTCAAGAACACAATTGTAATCACCGGCAAGAACAATATTTTGTCCTCTGTATGTCTGTGTTAGTAAGTCGTCTAAATGTTCATAAAAAAGAGGTTGATAATTGTAGTTAGGTGGTGCGTGTATGTTGACTATGACAAAGGAGTGTGTGTCGTTTTTAACTTGAACTGCGGAAATTCTACCATGTGGGTCTGTGTGTGTTCTAAAAATATTCCACGTGTCGGAAATTTGAAGAATGGCTGTCCCTGATCCTACGTTATGTTTGGCCAAACTGAAACACGAATTTCTTAAACCTAGACGTGTTACAAGTTCTGCTGCTTGAAAGTCTGTTTTAATGTTTGTTTCTTGTAGTAAAATAAAATCGGGTTTGTGTTTGTGTATGAGTGTGACTATATGTTGTAATTTCATTGTCATTCCACGAATATTCAAACTAATTAAGCATAAGTTGTCTGCCATTTCTAAAATAAAAGTAAACAACATGGTGGTTAAATTAAATGATTACCTTTATCTTTCTTGTAGTAATTTAATTCTGGGTTGCGTCTTCGGGTTTGATGGTATGTTTGTGGTCTTCGTTTTCCTCGTGTTCTTCGTCGGTGTCTTCGTCGGTGTTTATAAAAAGTGGTCCTTCGTTGTCGCTGTTTTCATCCTGCTTGGTAGCAGGTTTCTTGCATGGTTTAGAAGGAGAAGGGGAAAGTCTTCCTTCCTCTTCTCTCATGTTTTTGTTGCCTGAGGAAATTCTCCTCTCTGCCCTCTGTCTTTTTCTGCCGTAGAGGACGGTTTGGAAATCTTCGTCGTTGGTTTCTTGAGAAATTGTTTTTGCTTGAGATTCTGCGTCTGTCTCCGTGGTCACCGGTCCACCAGCTACCTCGGTGTCATCTTGGGCGGCGTTGTCCTCGTCTGGCCTCGTGGTTTCTTTTTGGCCGGCTGTCTCGGCGACATCTTGTTTTTTGTTGTTCGAAATTGTTTGAGGTTTTCCCCCGAGTGAGGGGAAATCTTCTTGCGATCTTTCAGTTGGTTGTTGGTTATTGTCTTTCTTCTGCCTCCGGCTCGGGCATTTGTTGGCCCAGTGTGAGTCCAGGCCACAAGTAGGGCATTCGGTGCGACGGCCCACTATTGTGAACATAATACGGTGGTCTCCTGTGATTTTCCCAGGAGCTGTAATCTTGGCGTAATGAGGTATTGGTTTTTTGGGGGTACAAAGAACTCCCCATTTTCCGCCACCGTACTTGATGCGGAATACTTCCGCATTTTCGTCACCCATTGTCTGTGTTACGATGAACTTGACTCCCTCTGGAGGAATCGTGTTGGGGAGCCAATGGATCGTCACCCGTTCTCGTTCCTTTTCAAAGTGTTCAATCGACACTTCGAGTCCCTCGGTCGGCAGTTTTATCTTTTTGCCATGCAGGCCTTTGTAAACTGCCACATGGGCAGCTTGGGTCAGATTTACAAACCACCGCGTGGGTATCTCATATCTGTAGATGTCTGCTACTCCGCCAGCAGGCACCCCGCATGGGCCGAGCAACGTGCTGGCAATTAAATGGGGCGTGCCTTTGGCCGCCGCGCCAGGTCCGGAAATAGTGAGAGCCAACGTACCTTTTTTATGAAGCGGTGTCCCCTCTAGAAAACGGTCGATGTCCACAGATTCCATGTTGTTGAATGAAGCCATGTCTGCTGTTGATGAAGTTCCGGAAATATCACCACAATGAAAAATCTAAAAGGCGAAAGATTTATTCGTTTGTGAAGAGAAACCAGAATGGCATGGGTGGAGTGGAACCAAATTGGTGAGAGGGTGGCAAGGGAAACAAAGATGTAAAGATTGAAAATTTGTGCTAATACTGATGCTTGTTTACTTTCTACAATAAGTTTAAAAAAAAAAAAAAAAAAAGAGGAAGGGAAAAAAATGAATGAACCCTTACAAATAAGACCAAAAGGAAAAAAAAAGAAACAAGGAGAAAAAGATAACCAACTCCTTTTAATTCTACTATTATTGAACATGCATGTTGCAAATATATGTAAAAAAAAAAAAAAATATAAGCAAGGAGAAACAAAAAAGATTATCAACTCCTTTTTACACCTACTATATTATTAAACAGTGCAGGATGCAATTGTTATTGTATGTACCAGCCATAATTTAACACCATTTCTAAGAAAACCATTTTAGCAAATGGAATCACAGTTTTGGAAAATGTGATCATTATCAAAACAAATCCTACCATTGTGTTTTATTAACATTAGCATTGCTGTCATCACCCTTAGTAGTTTTTATTCCTTGTCATTATTATTATAAGATGTATTTCATGTAAACACCATTCCTAAGGTAATCAATTTAGCACATAAAATCACATGTTAAAACTATTATTTATTATCATTGAGTCTATGACTCTATCACTAGTCTCAGCACTGTTGTTATTCCTTGTCACTATGATATTTATTTATGCAGTTGGTTGTTACTTTGCATTATTATCATAGTAATCACTATTAATATATATGGCTTTGTAAACGCGTATACAAACACATCTCCCTCTCCCACCCTTTTGATACTGTGATTGTTGTCTCTGCTGCCACCCTCAACGTTTTGTTTCAGTTCTGCACCGCCATGTTTATCATCACCGAGGGTGATGGTACTTGGTAGGAGTTTTTGGAGCTGACAGGAGAGCGGGTCGGCAGGGGAAAAATAACAGCCCGATACCATCATGCTTTGGATTTAAAATATTTCCTTACAACAATGTCAATGGAGAAATGTTTAAATGTATAAAATATTTGTAATTTTTGCGCATATGTCACCTACACGCCCACATGCAACGCTCTGTAAAAACACGCACACAAATACTGAACACACAGTACGCATGTAACAACACAAACAATACAAATGCAACAACTACCCCTCCTGCATTGTAAACTAGGATACTCCTTGACAACCCCCCCCCCCCTCCCCCCCCCCCACCCTTTCGAAAATGTTTGGTTTTGATGCTGCTGCTGCCTTCACCGGTCGGTTCTAACAAGTTTTACTGCCATTTTCCTCATTACCAAGTGGTGATGATGGTATTGGTGGGGTTGGAGCTGACAGGTGAAAGGGTGGCAGAGGGAAAAAAATGGTATACTACCGTCTTGTTGTTGTTTGTACCCGTTTTCCGTTTACCTTTCATTTCAAATGTAAATATGTTGAAATAAATGTTGTAAAAATTTGCGCATATGTCACCTACACTTCCACATGCAACGCTCTGTAACAACACGAACAATACAAATGCAAAGTTTTCTTTAACACTCAATAAAAGTTTAAAAAAAAAAAAAAAAAAAAAAAACAGTCTGTTCTTCGACTATAGTATTTTCTGGGACTACAGTCAGTTCTCGGGCTACATTCTGTTCTTGTACTATAGTCTCTTCTTGAGCTACTGTCCTTTCTTGGACTAAAGCTTTGGACTACACTCTGTTCTTGGACTACAGTCTGTTCTTGGACTACAGTATGTTCTTGGACAATAGCATATTCCTGGACTACTACAGTCTGTTGTTCGACTACAGTCTGTTCTTGGACTACAGTCTGTTCTTGGACTACAGTCTGTTATTGGACTACAGTCTGTTCTTGGACTACAATCTGTTCTTGGACTACAGTGTGTTCTCGGAATACTGTCTGTTCTTGGACTACAGTCTGTTCTTGGACTACTGTCTGTTCTTGGACTGCAGTCTGTTCTAGTACTACAGTCTGTTCTTAGACTACGATCTGTTCTTAGACTACAGTCCCTTCTTGGACTACAGTCCGTTCGCTGCCTACAGTCTTTTCTTTGACTACAGTAAGTTCTTGAAGTAAAGTCTGTTCTTTGACATATCAAGAGCATTGCTTTGCAAGCTAGAGCATTGCTTTCTGATCCGGCAGCTTCTGCAGCTTTCTTGTTCCAGATGTATAGGTGTTATCTTTCCTCTGGAGTGAACTAGGCAGGCCGAGAGAGGGATCATGATGCATGGGCAACACAAGGTCTCTATATTTTAGCCCAGGCTTTGTGCTATGGAGAGGCAATAACTCCATCCCTGGTCTTAACCGGTCTCGGAATCAAAGAGAGAGGTAACTGTTACGGGTTATAAGTCCTTGTCAATTGGCGTAGACATGTGGCGCCACGCGTTGCCTCTGACGGTGGGAGACACCTACAGGTGTCACTGATCAGCTACCGCCCGCCTCAAGCTGGGCAGCCCCCGGCCAATTGGGTGCTGATCCGCCACAGCCTGTCTGCTTCAATGGGTGCTTGGGGCTAGGACACAATCTGAATCGCGGGCTGTAAAACCAATGCACTAGGTACTAATAAACATAAAAATAGAACCTCAAGCTACGACTTGCAACCTGGAATGTAAGAACCATCTGCCCAGGATTTTCCACTGACTTGACCAATATTGACGATGTGAGATAAACGGCTGTGATTGATGCCGAACTCAATCGTCTTAACATTGATATTGCTGGCCTGCAGGAGACTCGCCTCGCTGAGGAAGGGTCACTGAGGGAAAACAATTACACATTTTGTTGGGAGGGTAGAGGGCAGGCAGAAAAAAAGGCAACACGGTGTGGGCTTTGCAGTGAAGAATTCGCTACTGGGAATGATTGATATCCAGCTGGAGGTAATGAAAGACTATTATCGCTGCACTTGGCAACCGCTTATGGTTTTGCCACAATTATTACTGCATATGCACCGACACTCGCTTCCTCTGATGATGTGAAGGATACGTTCTGTGAGGAGCTAGACTCTGTGATCACGGCAGTTCCAAAATCTGACTACATTTATATGCTCGGTGATTTCAATGTGTGGGCAAGGACTCGAGTTCATGGCCAGTGTGCCTTGAAAAATACACCATCAGAAGCATGAATGAAAATGGGCAAAGGCTGCTGGAGCAATGCACCAGAAATGACCTATGTATTACAAACTCCTTCTTTAACACAAAAGAGCTGCATAAGGTCACATGGAAACATCCAATATCCGGCCATTGGCATCAGCTAGACTTCATTATCACACGGAGACAACATCTGAACCATACATCATTAAATCGAAGTTACCACAGTGCTGACTGTGATACGGATCACTCTTTGGTTGTTGCGAGGGTTAGACTGAGACCAAAGAGAATCTACACAGCTAAACACAAATCTAGCCGCGGGATTAATATTATTAACACTCACGATCCTAGAAAGTGCTTTGAGTTTCAACAGCAACTCGTAGACGCTTTCACTGATACATCAGAAAATTGTACAGTACGTGAAAAGTGGAGTACACTTAAGGAAACTCTTTATAAAACTGCCGTAGGGGTTTACGGCACTGATCATACGATGCAGGACTGGTTTGCGGCAAACAGCCAGATACTGCAGCCCTTGGTTGATAAAAGGAAGGTAACTCTCTTAAGAAATAAGGAAAGAACAACGCGTAACACTGAGTGAGCTGAAGCAAGCTAGAAAGGATGTGCAAAAGGCTGCCAGGCAGTGTACGAATGACTATTGGATCAAGTTATGTTAGTCCATTCAAATCGCAAGAGATAAGGGAAACATCAGAAGCATGTATCAAGGGATAAAAAAAAAGCTTGTGGTCCAATGATCAAAAGAAGTGCACCACTAAATACCTTGACAGGAGAAATCATCACTGATAAGAAACAGCAGATGGATAGATGTGTAGAGCACTATTTAGAGCTTTACTCAAGTGAGACCAAGCAAGCGGATGATGCCCTCAACGCCATAGAGGCCCTGCCAACTCTTGATCACCTGGACAAACTTCCCACCATAACAGAAGTTAAGTGTGCTATAAATGAACTTGCATCTGGCAAGGCTCCAGGTAAGGATGGGATTCCAATAGAGGTAATCAGGAGTGGGCAAGACACACTCACTCTATAAATCCACCAGCTAATAGAGCTATGCTGGCGATAAGGTCCCACAGGATTTCAAAGATTCAAGCATAATAACGCTGTACAAGAACAGGGGTGATCGGAGCGACTGTAACAACTATAGGGGTATCTCACTTCTGTGTATCAAAGAAGAATGGCTACACAGCTACTTCCTGCCGCTGCCAAAACCGAACAAAGACCATTCCAAGATAAGCGGCTACAGAATTATTACGATGCAGAACACTGCTGGCAAGTTACTGGAGAAAATTGTAGCACACTGACTTGCTTGTGACTTGGAACAACTCAGCTGCTTCCCGCCCACACATGGAGGATACAGACGTAACAAAGAGTCATGGCTAAATGCGGCGGTCTTTGCTCAAGATGTTTACGAAGGATTTCAGGTCAGAGAAGAGACATGTGGGGCCGCTATAGACTTAGAGGACGCATACAATAGAGTATCTTTCGAGCACTTGATGCAAACCCTCCTCAGACTGAAAGTACACCCTCACCTTGTACGATGGATAGCTGCAGTTCTGCTCCAAAGGAAGGTGGTGCTAAGATGCGATAGTTGGTCTTCTGAGCCGATAACGATATTTCCAGGATTGCCGCAGGGTTTACCACTGTCATCAATACTATTCAACGTGTATACGGTGCCGATCACTGAGCAACAGTTGGACGGGAGGGGTAGGACTCTGTCATTCGTTGACGACATCCTCGTGTATCGACAGAGTCGAGATAGACAGGCGGTTGCCAATTATATGCAGGGTGACCTAGATCGAATTTCCTCATGGTGTGCTGATGCCGGCGCCCTTGTCAACCCTGCAAAGGCATCGGTTACATGGTTCTCCCTAAACAACCATATTGTGAACACAGACCTGCCGGCAGTAAGAATGGATGGGAGCATTTTGAGTAGAAGCCAGTCAATGACATATCTTGGCGTGAGGCTTGATCGTAGCCTGTCCTTCAGAGATCATGTCGATTATGTCATAACGAAAGCTCGAAAAGGTTTGTCAGCAATGAGAGTCATGGCGACTGCCAATATCGAGCAAAGACTGCTAATACTTCTGTTCCAAGGACTGGTGCTTTCACGCATCGAGTATGCCCTGGCCATCCTCACTGTCAGCCCTACACAGATTGGAAGACTTGAAAAGGTACAAAACGAAGCCATGCGCATCATTTTGGGCTGCACGAGAGACACCAGCTGTGTAGCAATGAGATACCTCCTTGACTTCCCGACAATGGAACACAGGATCAAGATCTGGAGAGCTCGTGCATACTTAAAAATAAGTGCAGATGAGCAGCACCCTCTGCATGACGCTATATTCAGAGAAAAGGGTGACAGGCTAAAGAGGGGAAAATCATGGATGGGTCGGGCGGAAGATGTCGTCAGACAGGTCTGCAGTCTTACCAGTATCAACCCCGGCAAGGAATGGGTGCCGGTGCCTCCAGCTTTTAAGTGCACTTTCTCCTGCATTATCACACTCGACAGACGGTGCAGAGAGCAGAACCCTGCCGCTGTCAATGCAGAGGTTAACGCGCTCATCTATGAACACTCAGATAGCCCCGAAGTGCTCATCTATACAGATGGATCTGTTGTAAAGCAGCAGAGAAGTGCGTGGGCATTTACAGCCCGTTCAGCGGGCCGAACCGTTCAAGAATCCAGTGGTGCCCACTCTATGACCACGAGCAGCATGACGATGGAGGTGATGGCAGTTACACAGGCTTTCATATGGCTGGAATCACAGCATTATACCTACGTGTGTGTACTAAGTGATTCAATGAGCATGATTCAGAAGGTCGAAGCTGGATCTGTACGTAGACAGTGGACTGAGTAGCTGCGGAAGTCTGTTGTCCGTAAAGTCACCTTCATCTTCGTCCCGGGACATGCGGGAGTCGAGGGAAATGAACGAGCTGATAAACTGGCTGGCTCTGCACCCACTGTAGATGGCCAGCCCATGGATCGTGCCGATGTTATTAACGTCCTCAAAGATATGGCGAGAACAGAGGACTTTGACGTCAGTGAATCCACATCGCTGTCCAGGATGAAAGACTTGGGAGTAAGAATCGGCACAGCCAGACGCGAGAGGTACATCGGGAAATCAAGGCGCCTCGTCAACAAACACAGAACTGGCACTATTAGCCACCGGACGCTGTTGCATATGCTGGGGGGAGGATCTGAACACCTACTGACAAGTCCGGAGTGCAATGAGGATACCCCAACTGATAACTGATAACTGATAACTGATAACTGAACTCACTTCTGTATATTGTTGGGAAAGTATTTGCCAGAATTGTAAGTCCTGGGAGATCAAGTCTACCCCGAAACACAGTGCGGCTTCCGACAGAACCGGTCTACTATTGATACGATATTCTCATTGCGACAAATGCAAGAAAAATGCCGGGAACAAAATCAAACACTGTTTATTGCCTTCATCGGCCTCACAAAGGCATTTGATTTGGTCAGTCGTGAAGGTCTGTTCAAAGCACTAAAGAAGATTCACTGCCACCAACTCTTCTGTCCTTTGTGGAATCGTTCCACACATGTATGAAGGGTATAATCATGTTTGATGGCTCAACTTCAGAAGAGTTTGAAATCAAGAGTGGAGTTAAGCAAGGTTGTGTACTCTCCCCCACCCTCTTTGTGATATACTTTTCACTTCTACTGAAATCTGCCTTTCGTGATCAGGATGCCGGTATATACATTTACTCACGCTCAGATGGCGGCCTCTATAATGCTCAAAGATTGAATGCCAAGACCAAAATTAGGAGGGTACTGATCAGAGGGTTGCTTTTTGCAGATGATGCTGCAATTATGACCCCCTCTGAGGAAGAATTACATCTACTATCAGCATTCTCCAATGCTTGTTCTGAATTTGGTTTACCAATTAACAAAAAGAAGACACAGATTATGTCACAAGGTGCACATGGGGCACCAACAATCTTTATTGACGACTCCAAACTGGTGATAGTAGACCATTTTACATATCTAGGATCAGAGGTAAATAGCAAATTATCCCTAGATCGGGAAATTAATATCAGGATTGGTAAGGCAGCAACAACAATGAACATGTTAGCAAAAAGAGTCTGGGAGAACAGGAAGCTTACTGCCAAAGCAAAAGTCCCCGTCTACCAAGCCTGTGTCCTTAGTACAATTCTTTATGGCAGTGAAACCTGGACAACTTACTCACACCAAGAGAAACGTTTAAACAGCTTTCATATGCGGTTTCTGCGAAGAATACTTGGTATTAAGTGGCAAGACAAAATTACAAATACTGAAGTATTGGAAAGATCAGGTTGTGTGACGGTGTGTTCCATGCTCAGTGTCCGTAGACGTAGATGTATAGGACATGTTAGGAGGTTGGATGATGATTGAATATCAAAGGACATCTTTTTTGGTGAATTACAGATGGGTAAGAGACCTCAGGGTCGGCCTCTACTACGATACAAAGATGTGTGCAAGCGGGACATGATTGATACAGGCATTGATAATGCACATTGGAGAAAATGATTGCAGACAAAGCACACACAGAGCGTGAGAGACGCAAGATGGTGCATGATGGTGGAAATGATCATGTTTTCACATGCATCCACTGTGGACAAATATTTGCAGCAGGAACTGGCCTTACCAGCCACACTCGCCACCGCTATGGGTCATAGATATTAAGCCCTTTTGAGGCACAATGTACCAAACTATCGTCTGTCAAGACGGAAAGGTGCCAGTGGATATATATATATATATATATATATATATATATTATATATATATATATATATATATATATATATATATATATATATATATCCACTGGCAACCTTTCCGTCTTGACAGACGATAGTTTGGTACATTGTGCTTTAAAAAGGCTTAATAACTACGATCCATGGCGGTGTCGAGTGTGGCTGGTAAGGCCAATTCTTGTTGCCACAGTAGGTGCATGTGAAAACATGGTCACTTCCACCATTTTTGCACCATCTTACGTCTCTCACGCTCTGTGTGTCCTTTATCTGCAATCATTTTCTCCTTTGTCTTTATTCCATTTCTGATAGTTGCCCTCCATGCAACACGTTCAGCGGCGACGTGCTCCCAATGTGCATTATCAATGCCTGTATCAATCATGTCCCGCTTACACACATTTTTGTATCGTAGTAGAGGCCGACCCTGAGATTTCCTACCTGTCTGTAATTCACCAAAAAAGATGTCCTTTGGTATTCTACCATCATCCATCCTCCTAACGTGTCCTATCCATCTAAGTCTACGAAGACTGAGCATGGAATACACCGTCACACAACCTGATCTTTCCAATACGTCAGTATTTGTGATTTTGTCTTGCCACTTAATACCAAGTATTCTTCGCAGAAACCGCATATGAAAGCTATTTAAACGTTTCTCTTGGCGTGAGTAAGTTGTCCAGGTTTGTCACAGAATGATGATATTTTAGTGATTCCCAGATAAAATTAAATATAACATTAATGGCAATATCGGAGAAGGGTTAACAATCGTGTACTTCGTTCTGAGATGAGGACGAATAAAAGATCATTGACCGACAAATATGAAAATAGGATACAGGGTGTTCGCAAAGTTCATTGCTTGACGATCTTGACCGGACACGGGAAACGGTACAATCGCGCTGGTGGAAACTTCGACACCGGACAAACACCGGGAGACGGTGATCAAAGAAATAAGAAGTCTTTGATGGGCGACGAATGATGAGCGTAGGGGAATAGCGGAGAAGACGATGGAGACACGACACGAAGCGCAATTAACAATACGTGAATTCACAGACGTTTGATGTGGGGACTTACGGCAAATTTGATTGTAGATCAAATAATCAACGGCGGGTTGGACACTCAATATAAATAGGGAAAGGTGGTTTTATATTTAGTGTGCTACCAAACTGGACGGAAAGCTGGATTTATGTGTCCTGTAAATGAAAAGAAATATCCTCCCTTATAATGGGATAGAGTGCTTGTGCGCGGATAAATTTCGATTCGGGGACTTACATTAATTATATATATATATATATATATATATATATATATATATATATATATATATATATATATATATATATATATATATATATATATATATATATATATAAGGTAACACTAATATTAGAGTAATATTAGCATAGGGAAATATGTGTGTGTGTTTAGGGTTTACTATTGCTTTCTATTTAGTGAATAGTTTAGACTTTAGTGAATTCTGCTGTTTATGTCAGAGTAGTCTTTCGGAAGCTTTTCATTACGGCTGGAGAAAGACAATCACATAAACAGTAATATGAAGCAGACTTAAATCACCTGATTTAATGTTTATTACCCAGGTTCCACTACACAGCCAGACATATCAAAGAAGATAAACCAGTACATCTCTTGTACAGAGAAAGCAGTGTTGATAATAAAGGAAAGAACAGTCACTTTAATCAGTCACTTCACAGGTGCAGTGAAAATATGTCACTATAGCAAATTCAACATAAACAGTCAATAAGAGTGGGTGACATAACGAATGCCAAGAAATATGTTTTGGTGAACTTCAGTGAAAGACCTTTATTCAAGCAGAGCAAATAGGCTAATATATAGTGCAATTAGGTAATCACCTAAAAGAAACATTGAAGAACACGAGAACATTAACATAGAAATAGACATTTATATACAGTGATGATGTGTATTCAGTGTTGGACTATACTACCTTCCAAAACAGGACATATCTGAACTTCGGTGACTTACCTTTATTGGATTATGTTTCTGATGATAAGACATTGACAATTGTTTTCAATAATTGGATTACGTCCAGACTCAAGCCGGAAAGGAACATCCAGGGTGAGATCGTTCCACTTCTATGTGTGATGTCAGATGTTTTGGCCGTTTGAAAATGCTAGAGAAACTACGAAGACTAACGTCTAAATGCCCTATCTTGCACTCACATTAGCAGACACTAACAACTACATCTACACATTCAATACATACAACTGACATAGTTTTCAAGAATAAACAGGTTATTAATTGTTGGAGGAAACTCTTGTCAGGGTATGTTATGAAGGCTTGTGAGAGAGATAGAGAGAGAGAGGGAGAGAGAGAGAGAGAGAGATTGTGTATGGAAGACAGAAGGGAGGAGTGTAGACAAAAGTCATTAAATAGTTTCAATAGTAGAAGGATATTAAACGTGTACTTGTCGAGTCCACTTTCCTCCAGGGACGACGAGTGACATAAATGGTGGAGCGAGCGGGTTAGTACCTAATACCCACATGAACTGGAGGCATAACATTGCATATGCATAGACGGGTACCTGCATATTGGCACAGGCATAGCGGAGTACCTGCATGTTGGGACATACTGATTGGAATAAATATAAGTATACATTGATGACTTTTAATGGAAGGACGTCCATTGGATATATGGTGCCATTACATTTATGGTGGAAACATTTCATTAACGCTGGTGACTTAACAGTGAGAAAGTTCCAGACAGGGTGAATGTGGATGGGTGGTAAGACACATTACATACCTAGTCACACGGTCACACGTCTACATAAGTCTTTATCCTATATCTCCTCTTGTGGATGAGAGAATGGTTATGATGTACTGTGTGGTGTTGTAGATTTATAATATTAGATAGACATAGATAAATGATATAAGTTCTAGGTAGATTATCTGTTTATAGTGAGTACTTCTTACTGCTTTAACTGATTGAGTGCCAAACAAAACATGGGTTTTGCCCAAGCAGAAATTGATGGCAGAAAATGGGAAGTAGGGGTATGCCACAATATTGGTTTAAACATTGTTAAAATGGTAGTAAATATATTGTATTATATATCAAATTAAAGGACATTGCACAAGGCACACATTGGTATTGCTACTGTTGCTAAAAGTTAGAAATATAATAATAATATTAGCAGATGTTGTAAAAAATGAATTGATGACAGAGGTGACAAGTACGTGAAATTTCCACTTACAACGGCGCTACTGATCCGACGGTGTTTAAAATCCAATGAAACTTACTGAATTATGATAACTACACCACTTTACTACACAACAATCACTAGAACGGCTCCATAACACCAATAAATTACAATAAAAACATCCTATTTTGAAGCTCATCATTGTCACATAAAATGGAAAATGTCGGAAAATCACGAGACATGTTTTGGCCATTTTCTGCCGATAAACACAAAATGTACGCTATTTTTTAGTTAGTTATAATTATTATTCTTTTAATTCAATTATTTAAATACTTCTTAAATACTTTGTGATAGGCAAAGCAAACTTTAGGGGCACAAGTGTGGCCCATCAGCTAATTCAACATGATGACAAACCTTCACGGTTAGCGGCTAAGAGTTAGTTTGTTTACATTCATAAATAATACATTTTAACCGAAAAAAAAACACATTTAACGTGTGCCATCAGTTTAGAATCGTTCTCCAAATTTCGTTTAAATAAGAATAACTACAATCTAACATTGTTTAAAACTTTTATCTAATGTAAATGAGGCCGAAAATCAAGGACCCATGCAATTCCTAAAACCGTGAGTAACTACAGCTTTTTTAACACAACTTGGAAACAAATCCACACAATTTAGTCACCAAATGTCGATTACTCATGGCCTATGTAAATGAAAGACCTTCTTTCGGCGTAAAAATTCGTCTCAGAGTATTAAAATTGAGCAAGGGATCGCAAAGGAAAGAAACAAACGGACCGCACAAATCTTGGCAATATATTAACGAAGGGACAAAACAGTTGAGACTGTTCGGCAATCGGTTGGCGGTCGGCAGCGAATCAGTTAAGGGGTCTTTACTAAGCCGGCTGACTTACATTCTTAACTATGGCAACTCCTAAAGTAACTACAGCAGAACTAAGGGCCAACAGGGAGGCAATTGGTTTAGCTGGTTAGGAACTAACTGATTACATACAGGAAAGAGAGCGAGAAATTCGACAAGAAGAACGAGAAGATCGAAAGGCCGAGTTGGAAGTGAGAAGATAAGAGGTGGAGACCAAACGAATGGAAATGGAACAAGAGGCCAAGAAAATGGAAATGGAACAAGAGGCCAAGAAACTGGAAATGGAACAGGAGGCCAAGAAACTGGAACAGGAGACCAAACGAATGGAAATGAAACAGGAGGCCAAGAAACTGGACCAGGAGACCAGGAGACTGGGACTGGAACAGGACAACAAGAGGTTGCAAGCAGAGGAAGCCAACAAGATAAGGTAACATGAATACCGCATGCGAGAACTGGAGCTCAAGACACAAACGAAGGGAGAAACTGACGGGACAGAAGGAGTATCCTTTTCCCAGGGTTCACTCAACATGAGTGGACAGGGTTACCACGCCATGAAGTTTCCCTTGGCGGTCTTTGATGAAAGTAAAGAGAAGATATACCAGTTTTTGGATCGGTTCGAGGCCATAGCAGTCGCTATGGGACTGGATAGAACCCAATGGGCTCTTAAATTATCCCAGGCCTTACGTGGTTCTGGCTACGAGGTCTACACACGCCTACCACCAGGACAGGAAAATCAGAATGAGGAATTAAAAGCCGCTTTGATGAAGCATTATGAAGTCACAGCACAAAGGTATCGAAAGAAGTTTAGATCGTCTAGACGAGAGCCGGGAGAGCTATTCGCTGCCTACAGTCTGAGGTTGAAATCCTATCTCCAGAAATGGATGGACTTGGCAGAATTCAAGAGGGATTATGAGAGTCTCGAAGAGATGATGGTGGTCGACCAGATGCGAAAGCAAATGTTGAAACCTCTCAGAACCTTCTTGGGAGAACAAGGGGCGGAACGGATTGATGTTGTGAATAAGCTGGCGGAACGATTCGTAGAGGTACATGGGGAGACTGCGGAACTAAGTACACAACCAAAAGGTCTGGAGAAACAAGACCAAAAGAAATCTAAGAACGGGAAAGAGAAAAAAGTGGAACCTTATATGAAGACGTCAATGGAGAGTTCGGAGAAGGTGAAGGATGGGAACAAGAGCACCTCGAATCCTCCAGCTAAACCACCGTGGTCGGAGAAGTGGTGTTCGATTTGCAAGTCGCCCTCTCACAACACAAAAGACTGCAGATCGAAACCAAAAAGTAATCACTTCGCAGCATGCCAAGTGACTCCTAACAAGGTGATCACAGACAAGGCTGAGGTCGGCGGAGAAGCGTTGAAAAAAGAGAGCCCAAGGAAACCTTGGAAGGGAAAAGGGAGCACACACGGCATGTCGAAAGCACATAATACTGTCGACTACAAAGGCAAGGCAAAGGACGGCAACGGCACAACACAACTCGGGGAAATAAATGAAGAATACCCGGAAAAGGTCGCGGAGGTGGAAGTCACCCAGGACCAAGGGAGACCCCCGGTGGTGGAGTTGATTGAGGTGAATGGCCAACAAGTCAAATGTTTATACGATACTGGCCTGGATGGGGAAGCTGTGATTTCGGCGGATCTGGTAGACCCAGAACAACACACAGGGGAGACCATGGAGATACAGCCTGCGACAAAGAGTGCTGTGGCAATGAAGTTACCCATTGCTCAGGTGGAGATTAGGTCAAGATACGTCACCGGCACAATCAAGGCCGCTGTATTGACCGATCCCATATTTCCCGTCATCCTCGGTTGTCGATATGTCTTTTTGGGAATACCCAAGGAACCAATCCACATGGGAGCTATGCAGACACGCTCTCAGAAGGAAACGGATCAGGCAGAGACAAGGGTCTCAAACCCAACGCCAGGGGAGTTACGAACTGCCCAGAGTGAGGATGATACTTTGCATCCTTGCTACAAAAAGCTGCAGAAAAGTGCTGTTCCACCCAAACGAGGACAGTACTACATGAAAAATCGGATACTCTACAGGAGAGCCGGAAGGGGAGACAACTTACACGGTCAGTTGGTAGTCCCGAAAGCCTACCGTTCCCAAATTCTTCAGATGGAGCATACCATTTCGTTCAGCGGACACATGGGTATGTGAGATATTCCCAGCCAACTCACAGCCTTCAACTTCATAGTTCTGACCAAAACGGAACTCCATACACCCACATCGCCTACAGCCGGAAATAGCGAGCGGTAGAGCGGTAGTCGCAATGGTGGCGGGGACAGGAAATGATTACTCTCGCTTTAGATTGTGAGTTCACATGTTGTGTGCAAGCCTAGGTGTTCTGGGTCCTTCAGGCAGGCCAAACTTCATTGTGTGACCAACCAATTCTTAAAGTAAGGTAATACAATGGTTATAATTATTATAATACTGATGTACTGTTTAAAATGTTTACAAATGATCATAGTCTAACTTTGTGTTCTGGTGGGATTGAAAACAAGCGCCATGTTTCTGTTTACTGCACTTGTTAGTAGAAACTTCAGCTAGACACTCTGTTGTCATTGACTACTAAAGAATATTTCCTTACATTTTGTGGCAATAGTAAAGAATATTTCTTAATTCTTTCACGATATGCGGCTAAAGTAATATTTCTTTATACTCTTTCACATGTGGCTAAAGAGTATTGGTGTTTCATTCTGTTGCCATGTGTGGCAAAAGAATATTTCTATTTTGTTAACACGTGCTACTAAAGTATATCACTATATCTCTTTATAGTCGGTTACATATGCGACTAAAAGAAGATTTCTGTATATTTTGTGACAATATGGCTATGCCAAGGAAGAAGATTCCCTTCTATTCTTTTACAATGTATATATTTACTTTTCTCAATATATGAATAATGTGCTTTTCAAATGTACTTGCTGAACATTGATGCTTTCACAGAGGAAATGTAGATTAAGAGTCTATCTCTTTAAAACCATTTACACTGACTCTTGTAAAATCATGTCCGCAATGCCAGAAGGTTGCTCCTAAACACTGGACAGCCCCAGTTACACTCGGAGAAATGCCTGTATCCGGTATCCCATTCGAAAAAGTGGCGATTGATATAGTCGGACCTCTCAACCTGACGAAGAGAAAGAACCGATTTATTCTTACGCTTGTTGACACATGCTCCATGTGGGCGGAAGCTGTGCCAATTTCTTCAAGCGATTCGAAGCATGTAGCGGAAGCCTTGCTTGGAATATTTACCAGATTAGGATTTCCTATTAGGATCCTAACTGATAATGGATCACAGTTCAAAAGTAAGCTGATGGAAGAAGTTTTTAGGCTTTTTCAATCCAGACAGATCTGCATAAGTCCATATCACGCGGCCGGGAATGGAACTGTGGAACGCTGGAACGGCACCCTTCTTACTATCCTGAGGAAACTTGCCCAGGAGAAACCAGAGGATTGGGATTTGTACACACCTGCAGCTTTATTTGCATATAGGGAAGTACCTCATCACTCAACTGGGATTGCTCCAGCAACTTTGTTGTTTGGACGTCCAATTAAGGGACCCCTTGAAGCTTTACTTAGAACATGGACTGAGGATCAAGTAGACGAGACAGTGGTGACTGCCTCTTCTTATGTTGCTGAGTTGAAAAACCGCCTACAACATGGATGGCGATTAGCGTCTGTCAACCTACAACAAGCTAAGCGTAAAATGGCAGGCTACTTCAACAGAAAGGCAAAGGATAGAGAATTGGAGGTGGGAGAGAAAGTGCTATTACTACTTCCTACAAGTCAGAACAAGCTGCAAATCGGATGGAAAGGACCATATGTAGTGACTGAGAAGATTTCTCGTACTAATTACAAAATTTCCATCAGAGGGAAGTTGAAAGTTTATCATATAAACCTCTTAAGGAAATATAATGAAAGGCCCTCTACCACCAACACAGCGCATCTGATGGCATTGGCAGTGGCTACAGAAGTGGAACATGGGAACACTATGGGAGTAGAATACCCTCTGCAAGCAAAAGAAACTTTTCAAGATGTGGATATTAGTCCTACATTAAAACCAGATCAGCAGAAGCAGATCCAGGATCTTTTGGCTACACATGCAGATGTACTTACGGACAATCCCGGGCTTACAAATCTAGTAGAGTTTGACATGAAGCTAATAGACCCTACTCCTGTGCGTGCTAAAACATATCCCGTTCCTTATGCCAAACAACCCATTTTGAAGGAAGAAATACAGCAAATGCTCTCGGCTGGAATCATTTCACCATCTGAGTCCCCTTACAGTGCAAGTGTGGTGTTACTGAGAAAACCAAGTGGAGAACATAGATTGTGCATCGACTATCGACAGCTCAATGCTATGACTGAGTTTCAAGCTGAACCACTACCGGATCAGAACCAACTCTTCACCCGTCTCAGCTCAGCCCAATACTTCACTAAAGTAGATCTCAGTAAGGGCTATTATCAGATTCCAGTGAAACAGGAAGTTAGACCATGGTTAGCTTTCAGCGTCCCTGATGGACACTATGAGTTTAATGTTCTTCCTTTTGGATTAAGTAACGCGCCCAGTGTTTTTACACGAATGATGAGGAAGTTACTTGAACCATTACATCATCCTGCAATTAGCAATTTCATGGATGACATTTTAATAGCAACTGAGACGTTTGATCAACACGTAGAAGCTCTGCATCTTCTATTCAAACGATTAAAAGAAACTGGATTGACAGCAAGGCCAAAGAAGTGTCAGATAGGATTCAAACAGTTGGATTTTCTTGGTCAGAAGATTTCTCAAGGATTCATGACTCCACATGAAGGCAATGTTGAGAAACTCCAGAAGGCACCACGCCCAAGAACCAAGAAGGATGTTAGATCATTCGTATCCTTGTGTGGATTCTACCAAAGATACATCAAGGACTTTAACTCTCTGACGGCTCCTTTAACTGATCTTACTAGGAAAGGAAACCCAGAGATAGTCAAATGGTCAGCTGAATGTGAAGCGGCTTATACAGCTCTCAAGAAAACATTGACTTATAAACTAGTTCTTCAGTTGCCAGATCTCAACCGTACCTTCACGCTTCGAACAGATGCGAGCAACATTGGAGTTGGTGCGACCCTGCTTCAGAAGAAAGATGACCAATCAGAACTCTTTCCAGTGGCCTATGCAAGTAGGAAGCTGAATGCAGCTCAGAAGAACTATGCGGTTATCGAAAGGGAGTGCCTCGCTCTGGTATGGGCAGTGGAGAAATTTCAGGCGTATTTGTACGGAAAACATTTTGTAGTACAATGTGATCATCAACCCTTAATGTTCTTGGCAGCCTCAAGGAATTTGAATGCAAGGCTCATGAGATGGTCATTGCTCTTACAGCCATATTCTTTCCAAATTGAGTATGTACCTGGGAAACTTAATGTGGGAGCAGACTTCTTGAGTCGACATCCTGTTCCGGATGAATCATTAGAGGAGGAGACAGTACCAAACATGGGAGACCGGAAGCATCAGAAGATCAGTCGGAAACCCGTGAGTGTCTGTTCTACCAGTTCTCCTCGATAAGAACTGTCTTTGGATGGGAGCCTTGTGAGATATTCCCAACCAACTCACAGCCTTCAACTTCATAGTTCTGACCAAAACGGAACTCCATACACCCACATCGCCTACAGCCGGAAATAGCGAGCGGTAGAGCGGTAGTCGCAATGGTGGCGGGGACAGGAAATGATTACTCTCGCTTTAGATTGTGAGTTCACATGTTGTGTGCAAGCCTAGGTGTTCTGGGTCCTTCAGGCAGGCCAAACTTCATTGTGTGACCAACCAATTCTTAAAGTAAGGTAATGCAATGGTTATAATTATTATAATACTGATGTACTGTTTAAAATGTTTACAAATGATCATAGTCTAACTTTGTGTTCTGGTGGGATTGAAAACAAGCGCCATGTTTCTGTTTACTGCACTTGTTAGTAGAAACTTCAGCTAGACACTCTGTTGTCATTGACTACTAAAGAATATTTCCTTACATTTTGTGGCAATAGTAAAGAATATTTCTTAATTCTTTCACGATATGCGGCTAAAGTAATATTTCTTTATACTCTTTCACATGTGGCTAAAGAGTATTGGTGTTTCATTCTGTTGCCATGTGTGGCAAAAGAATATTTCTATTTTGTTAACACGTGCTACTAAAGTATATCACTATATCTCTTTATAGTCGGTTACATATGCGACTAAAAGAAGATTTCTGTATAT
Source organism: Cepaea nemoralis (assembly GCA_014155875.1). NCBI lineage: Eukaryota > Metazoa > Mollusca > Gastropoda > Stylommatophora > Helicidae > Cepaea > Cepaea nemoralis. Next base: position 90,158 of record JACEFZ010003180.1, read on the forward strand.
TTTGTGACAATATGGCTATGCCAAGGAAGAAGATTCCCTTCTATTCTTTTACAATGTATATATTTACTTTTCTCAATATATGAATAATGTGCTTTTCAAATGTACTTGCTGAACATTGATGCTTTCACAGAGGAAATGTAGATTAAGAGTCTATCTCTTTAAAACCATTTACACTGACTCACATATATATATATATATATATATATATATATATATATATATATATATATATATATATATATATATATATATATATATATATATATATATATATCTTGTTATTCTTTTATTTCACATTTTTCCCCTGAATATGTTTTGTGAAATTGTCATGTTTGTTCTTAGAATAAATGCTCATTAATAAGAGTTGCACCATATACCCAAATGTTAGCCGGACGTTGCACACACCGACAACCTTACGTAGTCATATGATGATTAGGTGGTTCTTACGGTCAAGGGCATGCCATTTATGTTCTGAAATATGATTGGAAAACAGCCCATTTCTGTCTGTGTGCATGAGATAACCTGAAATCTTGGGTGGTTTAACAATGTCATCCCGCAGCCCTTTGTTTAGAAGAGACCACGGGGAATGACCATACTTGTTTTGTTTAAACCAGTGCGTATGCTAAATACATAACGCGTATAAAGGCAGTTATATAATACATGATGATGATGATGTTGATGAGATTATATGGTGGACAATTAACTCTCAACACTTGAGGATGATGATGATGGTGATAGGCATTGGAGATCTAAGCTGAACCCAGAGAAAATAGTATGAGCTTATTTACAGGCACCTGATGATGACAGTGATGATGATGATTTTATAAGGTTGACCCTTAACTCAACTTACATCCATCTCAACACACCCTGTCTTATCAAGCAACAGTCTCAACCTATCTCTGGCTTACTAGGAAGTGTCACTACATGCACCTTTCCCATGCATCTACCATAGTATGCATCTAGTTCAACCCACTTTCATCACAATATACCTTGATCTTAATCACATCATGCCTCTACCACAAGATAACTTCTTTACAAACATGTCTGTTACATCCTGATGACTTTGGATCAACTTAATTTAATATAACCAGAGAACCTGATCACAATCAGACTCCCTGGTCTTAAAGTGTCACTATTTTATTTCATTGTCCTGGGTGCACAATAGGTGATCCCATCAGGACCATACAGCATATGATGGATTGAAGGCCATCTATACAGATAAGAGGGAGCTCTCACTATTGAGGAGACACATGCTTCCCTCTCTTATTGTCTTATTCTTTTTTTTGGTTTTTATTTTGTTATTTTGTTTTATTGTTTCATGACAGGTTTTATGATTTACTGATATGTAAATTGCAGGCAAATGCTTATGAAGTTGTATTTTGTTTGGACCATCAGATGGGGCGCTTAACCGAAAGCCTACGGTTGTGAAGATGCGGTCTTGGTTGCTGAGGGCGGTAAACTTGTATGTCATGTCCATCTTTTGCAAGCCCAAATATTAATACAGCCCATTTCCTTGCATCATCCACCACCCCCATCCTACCAAGATCTCACCCATGTAACCCATGAACCCAGTGAGAATTCCTGATGTTAGATCCAAATTGAAGACCTTACCATTCCTCACTCACTTTGATGATGACCCCTTGAGAGAAAACTGGTTCCCCGGAAGAGACCTGCATCCATGTGAATCTTAAACCCACCGAAGTACCTACCGGCAGATATCAACTGCATCAAATATATGAATATCCTTTTTTATTACTTTTGGTAGTACTTTGTTATACATTATGATATTGTAATGATGTTGGAGGATTTCACTATTTGTGTTTCCACAATTATGCATTTACCTCAGCTGATATTCCATGTGAACCTGACAATGTTTTCTCCAGAGATTGTAATCAATGTGAAGAATATATTTGGTTGTCATATTTTTTTGATTTTATTACACTTTATGTTACCAGACCATTTGTTGATTGATTCTTACAGATTGTTTGTAAACACAAATATTATGTGATGTCACTGTATGTCCCGTTTATACTGTGAATGGTTTGTCATGATATTGTTGGTCTGGTCTATCAAATACTTGTGTATTATAAATCATATGTGGACCATATTAATTTAGACCATATGAGGGCGGACACCTGCACACTAGCACCTTTTCCCCAGTGATAGAAAAGGGCATCCAATTTTGGGATAGTGGCAACAGTCCGTGGTATCCACACCTTTCCAAGAAGCTTAAACTTATATCTATATATATATATATATATATATATATATATATATATTATATATATATATATATATATATATATATATATATATATATATATATTTCTTCATTAATTCGTGTTGATACGACACATCCTTAGTATCTTCACGTGGGGGCACGAGCCAATAAAATTTAGCTTCCAGAAGGTGATCTTGATAGAGGATAGGAACCCATCCCCTTTGGGCTTACCCTGATAATATTCCTCAGACAATTAAATTCCTCTTAAGTGGGTGTTACATTCTAACAGATGTAACCCCTAGAAATAAACCTCACAGGGTATAGCCGCCACGATGCAGCGAATTTCCTGTCACTATTATTGGCCAGGATTGAATGGAGATGTGCGTCGATACGTAAAATCATGCCCGGAGTGCCAGAGGGTGGCACCGAAACACTGGACAGCGCCGGTGGTGTTGGGTGAAATGCCCATTATGAACTCTCCGTTCGAGAGGCTAGCCATCGACATCGTGGGTCTTCTTCCTAGGACTAAGAAGAGGAACATGTATATCCTCACAATGGTGGATTGCTGTTCAATGTGGAGTGAAGCCATACCATTGCCAACCATTGACTCGAAAAGAGTGGCTGATGCATTGATGGAGGTTTTTACAAGATTAGGCTTCCCTAATCAGATTCTAACGGATAATGGGTCACAGTTTTGTGGGAAACTTATGGAGAAGGTTTTTGGGGTGTTCCACTCCAACCATATCCATACCAGTCCGTACCACCCTCAAGCTAATGGACAAGTAGAGCGGTTCAACGGCACGTTGATGACAATGCTCAGGAAACTAGCCAGGAAAACCTGAGAGGTGGGATGAATACATTCCGGCAGCCCTTTTTGCCTATAGGGAAGTGCCACATGGCTCGACAGGAGTACCGCCAGCGACTCTGCTGTTTGGTCGTCCAATCAAGGGACCCTTGGAAGCTTTGCTGAGGAGTTGGACGGAGGAAGGGACGTCAGAAGAAGTGATATCCTCGTACCAATACGTGGAGGAACTGAAGGAAAAGCTTCACACGGGCTGGGCTCTGGCGACTCGAAACTTGAGAAAAGCCAGAAAGAGACATGCGGAGTACTACAACCGTAGGTCTAGAAACAGAGCTCTTGAGGTGGGAGATAAAGTATTGTTGCTACTCCCAACGGGAACCAACAAACTGGAGATAGGATGGCAGGGACCTTTTCCCGTGGAAAGGATGGTATCCAGAACCAATTATCAAATCCGGATCCGGGGAAAATCGAAGATTTTCCATATTAATCTCTTGAGGAAATATGAAGAAAGAACTGGTGAAGGGGCAGCCCATCTCATGGCAATGGCGGTAGCAGTGGAGACTGAAACAGGACCCGACGAGGGCAGGGAGTACCCTCTAGTGCACCAGGAAACTTATCGGGAAGTAAAGGTGAACCCTGATTTGACTCTCCAGGAGAGGGAAAAGATTGCGCAAGTTCTCAAATCCCATAAGCAGATCCTGACGGATAAACCAGGACGGACGGAGCTGGTCGAGTTCGAGATGATCTTAACCACGCAGGATCCGGTCCGTCAAAAAGTTTACCCAGTGCCATTTTCTAAAGAGAAGGCTTTGGAGGAGGAGATACAGAAACTGTTGGAGGATGAGGTGATAGCGACATCCACCTTCCCATATAATGCCGGGGTGGTGTTGTTACGGAAACCGAGTGGAGAACACAGGTTGTGTATTGACTATAGACTCTTGAATAATCATACCCAGTTTCAAGTGGAACCTTTGCCGAATATAACACAGTTATTCGCCAGGCTCCATAAAGCTAAGTACTTCTCTAAAGTGGATCTGAGTAGGGGATATTATCAGATCCCGGTCAAACCTGAAGTTCGACCCCTGCTGACGTTCAGTACCCCCAGTGGACACTATGAGTTCAACGTCATGCCTTTTGGACTCAGCAATGCGCCTAGTGTATTTACTCGCATGATGAGAATTTTGTTAGATCCTCTACATGATCCGTCCATTATCTCATTCATGGATGATATACTGATTGCTAGTGACAGTTTAGATGACCAGTTGGGGTCGTTGGAGAGAGTTTTCCACAGGCTTCGGGAGGCCGGACTTACCGCGCGCCCATCCAAGTGCATGATTGGTTACCAAACTCTGGAATTTCTAGGACATACTATCACTCCAGGGAAAATGGTCCCGGAGGAGAAAAACCTGGAAAAAGTAAGACGAGCCCCAAGACCTAAAACTAAGAAAGATGTAAGATCCTTTCTATCGTTGTGTGGATTTTATCAGAAGTTCATCCAAAATTTTTCCGAACTGGGAAATCCATTAACGGAAACCTTGAAAAAGGGACTCCCAGATACAATTATATGGACTTCTGAATGCGAAGGGGCCTACAGTCACTTAAAGGAGGCGTTGGTGAACAAGCCAGTTCTACAGCTCCCAGACCTTTCCAAGCCCTTTGTGCTAAGAACAGATGCGAGTGGGATTGGAATTGGAGCAACCTTGTTACAAGAAGGGATAGAAGAAGCTTCGGTGTTGAAAACGGTAGCTTATGCCAGTAAGAAACTTTTACCGGCGGAAAAGAATTACTCTACAGTGGAAAGAGAATGTTTGTCACTCGTATGGGCCATACAGAAATTTCAACCATACTTGTATGGAGTACAGTTTAGGGTACAATCAGATCATCAGCGTTTGATGTTCCTGGCTACTTCGCAGAAGCTCAACGCAAGATTGATGAGATGGTCGTTGTTACTACAGCCTTACAACTTCACAGTGGAATACATCCCAGGTAAGGAGAATGTAGGAGCGGATTTCTTATCTAGACATCCAACTTCAGAAGAAGAGGAATACGATGGCGGATCATAGGAATCAAAACTACATTGAAGAAGAGTCGACGCGGTCAACTCTCTTAAGAGGGGGCCTATGTCACAGAATGATGATAGTTTAGTGATTCCCAGATAAAATTAAATATAACATTAATGGCAATATCGGAGAAGGGTTAACAATCGTGTACTTCATTCTGAGATGAGGACGAATAAAAGATCATTGACCGACAAATATGAAAATAGGATACAGGTGTTCGCAAAGTTCATTGCTTGACGATCTGACCGGACACGGGAAACGGTACGATCGCGCTGGGGGAAACTTCGACACCGGACAAACACCGGGAGACGGTGATCAAAGAAATAAGAACTCTTTGATGGGCGACGAATGATGAGCGTAGGGGAATAGCGGAGAAGACGAAGGAGACACGACACGGAGCGCAATTAACAATACGTGAATTCACAGACGTTTGATGTGGGGACTTACGGCAAATTTGATTGTAGATCAAACAATCAACGGAGAATTGGACACTCAATATAAATAGGGAAAGGTGGTTTTATATTTAGTGTGCTACCAAACTGGACGGAAAGCTGGATTTATGTGTCCTGTAAATGAAAAGAAATATCCTCCCTTATAATGGGATATAGTGCTTGTGCGCGGATAAATTTCGATTCGGGGACTTACATTAATTATATATATATATATATATATATATATATATATATATATATATATATATATATATATATATATATATATATATATATATATATAAGGTAACACTAATATTAGAGTAATATTAGCATAGGGAAATATGTGTGTGTGCTTAGGGTTTACTATTGCTTTCTATTTAGTGAATAGTTTAGACTTTAGTGAATTCTGCTGTTTATGTCAGAGTAGTCTTTCGGAAGCTTTTCATTACGGCTGGAGAAAGACAATCACATAAACAGTAATATGAAGCAGACTTAAATCACCTGATTTAATGTTTATTACCCAGGTTCCACTACACAGCCAGACATATCAAAGAAGATAAACCAGTACATCTCTTGTACAGAGAAAGCAGTGTTGATAATAAAGGAAAGAACATTCACTTTAATCAGTCACTTCACAGGTGCAGTGAAAATATGTCACTATAGCAAATTCAACCTAAACAGTCAATAAGAGTGGGTGACATAACGAATGCCAAGAAATATGTTTTGGTGAACTTCAGTGAAAGACCTTTATTCAAGCAGAGCAAATAGGCTAACATATAGTGCAATTAGGTAATCACCTAAAAGAAACATTGAAGAACACGAGAACATTTAACATAGAAATAGACATTTATATACAGTGATGATGTGTATTCAGTGGTGGACTATACTACCTTCCAAAACAGGACATATCTGAACTTCAGTGACTTACCTTTATTGTATTATGTTTCTGATGATAAGACATTGACAATTGTTTTCAATAATTGGATTACGTCCAGACTCAAGCCGGAAAGGAACATCCAGGGTGAGATCGTTCCACTTCTATGTGTGATGTCAGATGTTTTGGCCGTTTGAAAATGCTAGAGAAACTACGAAGACTAACGTCTAAATGTCCTATCTTGCACTCACATTAGCAGACACTAACAACTACATCTACACATTCAATACATACAACTGACATAGTTTTCAACAATAAACAGGTTATTAATTGTTGGAGGAAACTCTTGTCAGGGTATGTTATGAAGGCTTGTGAGAGAGAGAGTGAGAGAGAGAGAGAGAGAGAGAGAGAGAGAGAGAGAGAGAGAGAGAGAGAGAGAGTATGGAAGACAGAAGGGAGGAGTGTAGACAAAAGTCATTCAATAGTTCCAATAGTAGAAGGATATTAAACGTGTACTTGTCGAGTCCACTTTCCTCCAGGGACGATGAGTGACAAGGTTTCACTGCCATAAAGAAAAGTACTAAGGACACAGGCTTGGTAGACGAGGACTTTTGTTTTGGCAGTAAGCTTCCTGTTCTCCCAGACTCTTTTTGCTAACATGTTCATTGTTGTTGCTGCCTTGCCAATCCTGATGTTGATTTCCTGATCGAGGGATAATTTGCTATTTACCTCTGATCCTCATCATCATCATCATCAATTGCCGTGCCGGCTGGCGTAGGCGTTCATGGCTCTCCATAGATCTCGGTCTTTGGTTTTCTGGATCAACTCTGCTGCTGATATTCCTCCATGCCACCGTCTCAATCCATCCAGCATCACTTCTCTTGGTCTACCTCTGCCTCTCTTCCCCTCGATCTTTCCAGTTGTTACGATGTTCTCCAATTCCTCTCTTCTCATCACATGACCGAGGAAAGCTGTTTGTCTCTGTCTTATTGTTGTATATAATGTTCTAGTTTCGTTAGCCTGTTTCAGGCAGTCGTCGTTAGTTACTCTGGCAGTCCAAGGAATTCGCAACATTCGTCTCAGGAACCACATCTCTGTTGCTTCTAATTTCTTCTTAATTTGTTCATTTACATTCCAAGATTCACTGCCATACAGCAAAACTGGTTCTACATAGCATTTCATCACTCTCTTTCTTACATTCAGTGATAGTGACTTATTGCATAAGATACTCTTCATTTTCTGAAATGCGGCTTTTGCCTGCCCTATTCTGCTCCTAATCTCTGTTGTACATCTTCCATCTGATGTTATAAATGCCCCTAGGTATCTAAAATTATCAACTTGGTTAAGGATTTTCCCTTCTATTTCTATGTCACATTTTGGTGTCACCATTTTCTTTGATATTACCATTGTTACTGTTTTCTTGATATTCAAGGAGAGTCCTTTCCTTGCACTCTCTGTTACTACAACGTCTAATAATTGTTGTAGGTCTGTTGAATTATCCGCCACCAATACTGTGTCATCTGCATAGCGTATATTATTTATATTATAACCTCCAACTAGTATTCCTGGCATCTCTTTGATCCCTCTCATTATTACTTCGCTATAAAGGGAGAAAAGATCTGGTGACAAGACACACCCTTGTCGTACTCCTAGCTTTATCTGTTCGTAACTACCCTCTTTATTTCCCATTTTAATTGCTGCTACTTGGTTCCAGTAAATATTCTTTATTATTCTTAAATCTTTTCCATCAATGTTGATATCTTCCAACATTTTAATCAGTTCATCATGTTTTACTTTATCAAATGCCTTAGTATAATCTATGAAGCACAAATATATGTCTCTCTGTTTCTCTATTGACCTTTCTATTAGTGTCCGTAATGTATAAATTGCATTGTTTGTATCCTTTCCTTCCACAAATCCATACTGTTCTTCACTAATTTCCATTTTTATTTTCTTTTTGGTTCTTCTCATTATGATTCTGAGTAGAAGCTTAGTGATATGGTTTATAAGGTTAATTGTACGAAAATCTTCACAATCAATTGCTCCTGGTCTTTTTGGTATAGCTATAAATACAGATTTCAGCATATCACTGGGTAAATATCCACTGCTGTAAATATCATTCAACATTTTGGTTAATATATCTACTCCAAATTCTCCCAATACTTCTAAGTTCTTCTATTGTGATTTCATCTGGCCCAGCTGTTTTTCCTTTCTTCATACGTTTCATAGCGTCAGCGACTTCTTCTTTCAGAATAGGTGGACCTTCTAAGTTACGATCTTCTGTTAATTCTTCCCTTTCTCCTTCATATAATTCTCTTATATACTCATTCCACCTCTTCATTATAGCATCTTCCTCTAATATTATCTTTCCTGTTTTTGATTTCAAACACCCTGTATTTATTCTTATTTTTTCTTCCTGTAAGCTCACTGATTTGTCTGTGCATATTTTTTGTATCTTTAATGGAATTTAATTCAATTTTTTTGCATTGCTCGTTTAACCAACTTTCTTTAGCCTTCCCACATTTATCTTTTATTTCTTTATTTATCTTAGCGTATTCTTGTTTGTCATTTTTACTCTGTTTTCTTTTGTCCATCAGTTTTAAGATATCTTCATTCATCCATTTTTTCTTAGCTATTTTGCCTCTCTCCGGTAATACTTCTTTGCTAGTTTGATGAATGGAGTCCCTTAACATTTCCCATTGTTCATCTATACTCTGTATTTTAGTTATTGCATTGTACCTATTTTTCACAGTCACTCTGTATTGTTCTTGCATTTCTTTATCTATTTTCAGAACCTCTTTATTAAGTCGCATGTTCTTAACCATTTTTTCCCTCTCTTTAATCTTACTTTTATTTGTCCACATAGTGGTACATGATCACTATTACAGTCAGCACCAGGCATTGTCTTTACATTCATTAAAGCATTTCTAAATCTTTTATTAATTAGTATGTAGTCAATTTGGTTGCGTATTTTCTTATCAGGGCTTATCCATGTGTACAGTCGTCTTTTATGGTGTTTAAACCATGTGTTTCCAATTATCATATCATTGATATTTGCCCATTCTATTAGCTTTTCCCCTCTTTCATTTCTTGTACCTAAACCATAATTCCCCACTACATCCTCCATTTTTCCCTTTCCTACTTTTGCATTACAATCACCAAGTATTATCTTTATTTCTTGTGATCCAATTTGAGCCATCGCCATTTCTATTTCGTCGTAAAAGTGTTGTATTTCTTCATCACTACTGCTTGCTGTTGGTGCATATACTTGTATAATATTTATGTCTATTGGTTTGCCTTTGATTTTTACCATAATAACTCTATCTGAAATACACCAGTATCCATTAATTGACTTGGCTGTTTTTTCGTCTAATATTATTCCTACACATTTTTCATGTGTATCCCCTCCAGAATAAATTATTGTGTGATTGTCAGCTATAATTTTGCCCGATCCCTTTCATCTCATCTCACTAACGCCTAGTATATTCATTTTCATGCTATCCATCTCTCTTAGAACATTGGTCAACTTTCATAGCTCATTTAATGTCCTAACATTCCATGTTCCTACTCTAAATTTATTTATTTTAGTTAAGATTTTGCCATCAGTAGCTGGATGACGGTCTGGTGTCACCTGTGGCTCATGAATGTCCCTACCGGACGAGGATGCCCTAAGACAGCCATTAACGTCCTTCACTAACTTTGATATATGTTTTGCCATGAAGTCTTGGGAAGATAATGTGGTGGTTTCCCCTTGCCTTCCACATTCACATGGTGGTCTTTTTACCTCTGATCCTAGATATGTAAAATGGTCTACTATCTCCAGTTCGGCGTCGTCAATAAAGATTGATGGTACACCATGTGCACCTTGTGACATAATTTGTGTCTTCTTTTTGTTAATTGTTAATCCAAATTCAGAACAAGCATTGCAGATAGAGAATGCAGATAGTAGATGTTGTAATTCTTCCTCAGAGTGGGTCGTAATCGCAGCATCATCCGCAAAAAGCAACTCTCTGATTAGTACCCTGCTAATTTTGGTCTTGGCCTTCAATCTCTGAGCATTATAGAGGCCACCATCTGAGCGTGAGTGAATGTATATACCATCATCCTGATCACGAAAGGCATATTTCAGTAGAAGTGAAAAGTATATCCCAAAGAGGGTGGGGGCTAGCACACAGCCTTGCTTAACTCCACTCTTGATTTCAAACTCTTCTGAAGTTGAGCCATCAAACTTGATTATACCCTTCATGCCTGTGTGGAACGATTCCACAATGGACAGAAGAGTTGGTGGGCAGCCAATCTTCTTTAGTGCTTTGAACAGACCCTCACGACTGACCAAATCGAATGCCTTTGTGAAGTCGATGAAGGCAATAAACAGTGGCTGATTTTGTTCCCGGCATTTTTCTTGCATCTGTCGCAATGAGAATATCATATCAATGGTAGACCGGTTCTGACGGAATGTAACAGTAAAGGGCCAGTAAAGAGAGTAGCTTAGGAGTAAGGAGTTAAGGAATGCTGCGCATTCCTTGACTAGTGGGAAAACCATAGCTAGTGAACGTGTGTGCACGAATGAAGAAGTGTATCTAGGCTGGGACACACACGTCACTTGGGGGTCAGCCAGCAAGCAAGAAGGTAAACATCGGATTCTGAGTAGACTAACTTTATGCTGTAGTGGAACGAGTCGACAAATAAAGAATGTTATAACCAGCGAAGACTTGTGTCCTATACGATCATGTGCCTTCTAACCTGTGTGTAACATCTCTACACTGTAATACAGGTTGATTTGGTGCCTTTGACCTTAAAGAACAACATGGGATGTTGAGGAGAGAGTTACCGCCATGGAATGTTGTTGTGTCTGGGCGTCTGGAGAAGGAAGTTTTTTAAGTAAATAATAATAAGAAACGCAACAGCTAAAAGCCCGCCCAGGGGTAGTTGTTGTGGGTTCTCAGTGTATTTCTGTTTGGAAAGGAGATCGATTTCTCAGGACAGATCAGAAGGTTTGATTGATAAACTTATTTTTTGAAAGACTGATGTTTTTATCTGATAAATAGTCTGAAATAACTTGATCACTGACCAACGCTAATTGCATAATAAGATCAAGTAATGCCGTTTTGCCTCAAAAATTAGTACACAAGGTTATCAGAATGAACTCGCTGATTACATGTTACAACGTATGAAATTTTGAAGTACCAGAAATGATTTGATTTCAACAGAACGTTAAACTGATCCAAATAAAACTTCAAGTAAAACAAAGAATGGTGAAAATTATGAGTTTTAACTCATTGGACTGTTGAAGGTGAAGTCAAGGTTATATTGCAAATTACATAGTTATTGAGTCGAGATCCTCAATATTCCTTACAGTTACTTCACTTAAATGAAAGCATTGATGAAAATTATCTCAAGTAAAAATTTGGTATACTCAATTTAAACTGACAGTTGTTGAGATGCCACGTAACAAATAAGAGAGTGGATAGCGTCAGGTTTAAATCCAATTGTTGTTGACGGGATCATTTTTACGCTGAAACGTATGAAAATGCCAGTTTGCTGTTGGAAAGTAATTTTTGCTGAAACCATGAGCAGTTGTCGGTTGCGTGAAGGTGACCTTGATTGACGGAAATTAAAGTCCAACGCATACAGTTAATCGAGCAAATAATCAAGCAGTCTTATAGCGAGCGTTATATCGAGCACAATCAACGTCAGGAAAATAACTGGAAAGAACTGACTTCGACTTCGATTAAATTAAGAAATACAGAGGCTCTTCTTTGTTCTGCTCATTTCAACGGTGTCGATTAGAGTCCTTTTTTTTTGTGGTGTTGGTATTTCGGCATCAGGATTTCATTTAAATTCTTTTATTAGGATTCGGGATTGCAACAGAAAATTTTCTTCGTCAGGATCTTCGATTGGAGTCTTTAGTTAGTATAGTTAGATAATATTAGAGTAATTAATTGAACAGATTATATATTGTTGCTGAATTTGAAATTAATATTGTTTGAAATATTTGTATATTGCTTGATAATTTCCAGTACAGATTTCTAGGAATGCAACCCCAAGATTTTTCACAGGTACTGACTGGAGTTGGCGGGGCAATAGCAAGGTTGGATGCAGTATTAAGACAACGTAGTCGAGGTTTCCAATCGAATGGCCAGTATGATACCATTACGCCAAGGCCACATCAAAGCTCAACCTGCTTTAGAAAACAACCGCTTTATAACAACGACAGAAACTGTCACAGATGGAATGTAAACGACGTGACGAGAACACGAAGGTATGAAGAGAGACAACATGGCAAGCCAGAGGACAATAGTTGGCAGAGACAGAATTTTTATAAGAAAAAATGGAACTGGCCATCTAATAGTGAGGAGCAGAAAACATTACGAAATCAATGGTTTGAAATCAGAAGATTGAGATATGCACTCGCAAAGTCAAACAAAGGAGAAAATCAGCATCAGACTAATAGAACCTTAGCTGATGATCGACAGGTATTTTCAATTTTTAGGGGTAGACAGGAAAGAGAGACACAGACGCAGATGATTGAAGTGGTAGAACGGAACACACAGACACAAGTTGATACAGTAGGAAAGAAAACCCAGATACAACCAAACAACAAGATAACGAAGGGAAGTCAAACCGCGTTGGTAGAAACTCAATCAAAGCCAACTGACTTGAAAGTGACGAAGAGAAACACCGTTGCATTAAAGAGAGACACAGGTACAAAAGTTAGACAACCCAAGACAGAAGACAGCAGAAAGAAAATTAGAAAGAGTGTTAGGGTTAGAAATGAAAAAACTTTGCTCATGTATAATCGTGGATGTGGAACCGAGGAATCTTATGAATCAGAATCTTCAGACCTCACAGATTTTGATATAGAATGTACACCAGACAGAGATTTAAAAGGAATGAATAGGAACGATCCTGACTCGAAGCGAGATGTTTCCTCGTGCGGTATGGTTAGTGGTAGACAAGCAGGCAAATTTTTAGTTAGTGACTCTTCGGAACAAGATAACAGTATATATGGCAGAAAAGTAGCAAAAGCCAGGAGACGAATTCCAAGGATGAGAGTAAATGATACAAAAGATGTTTATCTATTGGAAAGTGGAACACAAAAACAACAAAAGACTGAAGCAGAGTTGCACACTAGAAGTCTCATGAAGGCATTAAGACCATGGTTATATGGAAATAACAAATACGTGTAACTGAGCTTGGAATAATTCAGATTCGATGAGAGTTGTAAGGGCCCAGTGTCATATACTATTAAGAATCAAATTTCAGGGCATGTTGCACGTTCACATGTAGAGCACTTAAGGCGGGATAATGAGGAAAGGGATGCAGAGAATAGTAATAATAATTATTGTTCCGAAGAAATATTGTCAGGTGGACAGATGGTCAGACAATCGGTATATCCAATACCTATAGAGAATGGGAAACAAGTGACAACAGCATCTACTACAGCTGAACAAGAAGAAACATTACCAAAAACAGTCATGACAGAGGAAAATAACATGTATGACGATTATATTAGTGAAGAATCAGTCAAGGAAAATATAGAACCACCATTTATGAATACAAGACAGGCAGTAAAAAGAAAGTTGGATAGACAGAAAGAAAAAGAAATTAAGAGGCAAAGAAAACTTAGAGTGAATTCTTCAAGTGGTGAAGATATGCCGCTATTTGAAAATTTGTTGAGACGGCAAGACAGGAAAATTAGATTGGATTTAGAAAGGAAGAAATTAGCGGTTGCTAGTAATGGTTATACAGATGGGGAACAAGAGATGGATGAAAAGTCAGAAACTGATGAAGAAGCTGATATGAAAGATGTTAGCTCTCCTCGGGAGGATAGCGACATTGATGTAGATATTGCACTTATCGAAAAAAATTTGAAGTTATTAAGAAAATGGAGAAGAGGTAGATAAATAGCGTGGTGGAATATTCTGCAGATGGCAGATAGAAGAAGAAGTTAGACACGATATTTTTGTGTTTACAAAGAAGAACTTAAGCAAGAGTTGTTGGGAGGAATACACATAAGACTTATTGGTATATGTTTTATGATCAGGTTGGTTTTTAAGTTATATATGTTTGATTAATGTGTGGGGATAAAAATGATGTCAAAGAATGAGGGGATTGATATGGTTTAGTCAATTGTTTGAACTTCAATTGCGCTTTATGAAATGAATAAGTTAACTTAGTTGCTTATGTTTACAAAACTTTGGTTTTATTGAGTTAACCTGAGTGTGTTTAAATGATTATTAGTTGACGTTCAGTTAGAAGAAATATGAAGTCTTGTTTTTTTTTGGAAACAAATGACTTAAAGTAGTTGAGTCGTTCGCAATGTAAATGATTGGATTAAAAATAGGAGCTGGGTTGAACAGCGTTAAATGGGAGAATATGGGGGGAATGCCAGCTTGAGTTTTGGCATGTAAATAATATTGGAAGAAGAAGACTGTACTTAACAGTGTATATAATTTGGAGTTTTTTTTTTAACTTGACGAGGTGAATAATACAAAAGCTGGTAGTTTTGAATTAACATATTTTTTTTGATAATAACAATTATTATTGACGGAAACTGAAGATAAATTTTGAAACTTTATTTTTATAAAGTTTTGAGAATGTATGGGAAGAGAAAGGTGATTACTTCTTACTTTCTTACTTTTTCCTTACTTTTATTATCTTTAGGTGCGCACCTACCAAATCTAACTACCCACTCTAACTATTTTTTTCTGTCTGTCCTAGAATAGTGAGAATGTGAGAATGTGAATAAGGGGAGAATTAAAGGATAAGGGAATATCTTCAGTTTTGTCAATCATAATTTAGATGGTTAAATTTTAAAAGCGGTTCGCTTATGGAGAGTTTTGTAGGGAGTTTTCTGGAGAACTTTATGGAGAGTTTTGTAGCGAGTTTTCTGGAGAACTTTATGGAGAGTTTTGTAGCGAGTTTTATGGAGAACTTTATGGAGAGTTTTGTAGCGAGTTTTCATGAAGAACTTTATAACGACTTTTGTAGAGAGTTTCAGGTATTATTGTCTCTGGTTAGCAATTGGCTATGATGAGATAGGAGAATGAGAATTGAGTTAAGAATTATATGGAATGGTTGTTAATGTATAGAGATGTAGAGTTAAGGGGTTAAGAGTTGGGGTTGAGATTTTTTCAAGGAAAAATTCTCCTTGAAGAAGGGGAGGTATTGTAACAGTAAAGGGCCAGTAAAGGGAGTAGCTTAGGAGTAAGGAGTTAAGGAATGCTGCGCATTCCTTGACTAGTGGGAAAACCATAGCTAGTGAACGTGTGTGCACGAATGAAGAAGTGTATCTAGGCTGGGACACACACGTCACTTGGGGGTCAGCCAGCAAGCAAGAAGGTAAACATCGGATTCTGAGTAGACTAACTTTATGCTGTAGTGGAACGAGTCGACAAATAAAGAATGTTATAACCAGCGAAGACTTGTGTCCTATACGATCATGTGCCTTCTAACCTGTGTGTAACATCTCTACACTGTAATAGGAAGCCACACTGTGATTCGGGGTAGACTTGATCTCCCAGGACTTGAAGTCTGTGCAGGACAATTCTGGCAAATACTTTCCCAACAATACACAGAAGTGAGATACCCCTATAGTTGTTACAGTCGCTCCGATCTCCCTTGTTCTTGTACAGCGTTATGATGTTTGAATCTTTGAAATCCTGTGGGACTTGTCCTTCTCGCCAGCATAGCTCTATTAGCTGGTGAATCTGTAGAGCAAGTGTGTCTTGCCCACTCTTGGTCACCTCTATTGGAATCCCATCCTTACCTGGAGCCTTGCCAGATGCAAGCTCATTTATAGCACACTTAACTTCTGTTATGGTGGGAGTGTGTCCAGGTGGTCAAGAGTTGGCAGGGCCTCTATGGCGTTGAGGGCATCATCCGCTAAGCTTGGTCTCACTTGAGTAAAGCTCTAAATAGTGCTCGACCCATCTATCCATCTGCTGTTTCTTATCAGTGATGATTTCTCCAGTCAAGGTTTTCAGCGGTGCACTTCTTTTGATCATTGGACCACAGGCTTTCTTTATCCCTTCATACATGCTTCTGATGTTTCCCTTATCACTTGCGATTTGAATGGACTCACATAACTTGATCCAATAGTCATTCGCACACTGCCTGGCAGCTTTTTGTACACCCTTCCTTGCTTGCTTCAGCTCACTCAGAGTGTTACGCGTTGGTCTTTCCTTGTTTCTTAAGAGAGCTATCTTCTTTTTATCAATCAAGGGCTGCAGTATCTGGCTGTTTGCCGCAAACCAGTCCTGCCTCTTATGATCCACAGTGCCGTAAACCCCTACCGCTGTTTTATAAATAGTTTCCTTAAGTTTACTCCATTTATCATTTACTATAC
Source organism: Cepaea nemoralis (assembly GCA_014155875.1). NCBI lineage: Eukaryota > Metazoa > Mollusca > Gastropoda > Stylommatophora > Helicidae > Cepaea > Cepaea nemoralis. Next base: position 106,900 of record JACEFZ010003180.1, read on the forward strand.
AATTTTCTGATGTATCATTGAAAGCGTCTTCAAGTTGCTGTTGAAATTCAAAGCACTTTCCAGGATCGTGAGTGTTAGTAATATTAATCCTGGGGCTAGACTTGTGTTTAGCTGTGTAGATTCTCTTTGGTCTCAGTCTAACCCTTGCAACAACCAAAGAATGATCTGTATCACAGTCAGCACTGTGGTAACTTCGAGTTAATGATGTATGGTTCAGATGTTGTCTCCTTGTGATAATGAAGTCCAGCTGATGCCAACGGCCGGATCTTGGATGTTTCCATGTGACCTTATGCATCTCTTTTGTTTTAAAAAAGGAGTTTGTAATACATAGGTCATTTCTAGTGCAATGCTCCAGCAGCCTTTGCCCATTATCATTCATGCGACCGATGATGTATTTTCCAAGGCACACTGGCCATGAACTCGAGTCCTTGCCCACACGAGCATTGAAATCACCGAGCATATAAATGTAGTCGGATTTTGGAACTGCCTTGATCGCAGAGTCTAGCTGCTCATAGAACGTATCCTTCACATCATCAGAGGAAGCGAGTGTCGGTGCATATGCAGTGAGAATGGTGGCAAACCCACAGGAGGTTGGCAAGCGCAGTGATAATAATCTTTCATTACTTCCAGCTGGGATATCAATCATTCCTAGTAGCGAATTCTTCACTGCAAAGCCCACACCATGTTGCCTTTTTTCTGCCTGCCCTCTTCCCTTCCAAAATAAGGTGTAATTGTTTTCCCTGAGTGACCCTTCCTCAGCGAGGCGAGTCTCCTGCAGGCCAGCAATATCAATGTTAAGACGATCGAGTTCAGCATCAATCACAGCCGTTTGTCTCACATCGTCAATATTTGTCAAGTCAGTGGAAAATCCTGGACACATGGTTCTCACGTTCCAGGTTGCAAGCCGTAGCTTGAGGTTTCTATTCTTTTTATTAGTACCTGATGCATTGGTTTTACAGCCTGCGATTCAGATTTTGTCCTAGCCCCAAGCACCCATTGAAGCAGGCAGGCTGTGGCGGATCAGCACCCAATTGGCTGGGGGCTGCCCAGCTTGAGGCGGGCGGTAGCTGATCAGTGACACCTGTAGGTGTCTCCCACCGTCAGAGGCAACGCGTGGCGCCCCATGTCTACGCCAACTGACAAGGACTTATAACCCCTAACAGTTGCCTCTCGCTTTGATTCCGAGACCGGTTAAGACCAGGGATGGAGTTATTGCCTCTCCATAGCACAAAGCCTGGGCTAAAATAAAGAAACCATGTGTTGCCCATGCAGCATGATCCCTCTCTCGGCCTGCGTAGTTCACTCCAGAGGAAAGTTGACACCTATAATCTGGAACAAGACAAGCTGCAGAAGCTGCCGGATCAGCAAAGCAATGCTCTAACTGTCCGCCTGTCGGAGCTTCAAGGCGGTCATTTATTAATTTGTTGACGCAGCTGTACGAAAACACAGCTGTAGACGATTTGGCGGCAGACCGCCTTACGTTGTTTTGTTATGAAATTGTATGGGTGCCGGTCGTTCAGAAAGCAATGGCATACTAAGAACGTAAACATGCCTAAGAATCACTAACAGCCAAAACATGCTGATGTTGACTGCTACGTCCTGTAAAGGATATGCAACTAACTTTTTTTGTTTGTTACTAAATTGTATTTAGTAGAGTTGAGTCAAAAACCGACATCACATCACTCGGAACATTCTCATACGTCCAATCTTCAAACAGCCAGCGAAGAGACCCTAATTTTATAATGGTACATGTAGCAGTCTGATTATGAGACTATCTAGCCTGTTCTCTGAGTTTTGAGTGTCGGCAAGATCCTCTGAGCACTCCGTGCAACACCATTCTCTCCTAACCGTGATGATCTCTCTGTTCCCCTGCACTATACACATCAGCCTTATCATAGACCAACACACCACCGAGCTGTCTCTTGTTTGTTTCCCACCACACCAGCATACCCTGGGGAAAGGGGAGGGTGGGGAGGGAGGGGGGATTCAACAGATGCTGTCTAAAAATTACAACAACGGAAATGAGATTCCTGAGAGGAATACTCAAGTATCAATAACACAGAAAATCGGAAATGAAGAAATCATAACTAAAGTGTAAACTAATCACCAGAAAAACGAATCCAGAAAGTTTTTTAAAGAACTGAAGCCAATGAAACGAGGGCACCAACACAAGTGGTTTAAAAGACAACAATGGGAATATGATAAATACCAATGAGGAAATGTGCAACACATGGAAAGAATACTTTGTTGAATTACTAAATTGTGAAGCTCCAAGTAACACTTTCCCACAGGAAGAGGTTCTAACGTGTGAACCACAAACTGAAGAACCTGCATTTGAAGAAATCCTATATGTAATCACACGACTTAAAAACAATAAGGCAACTGGGGCTGATGGAATTGCTGCTGAATTTATAAAGGCGGGTGGCCATGCATTACATCTAAAGCTATACGAACTAATAATAAAAATCTGGAGGACAGAAGAATTACCCCATGACTGGAAAGAGTCATTGTTGATACCTATCTTTAAAAAAGGAGACAAGTTCCAGTATGAAAATTTTAGAGGAATATCACTACTGTGCATAAGCTATAAGATACAATCACAGTAGTACTAAATAGACTAAAACCATATTCAGAATACATATTAGGTGACTACCAGGCGGGTTTTAGACAAAACAGATCAACAATAGATCAGATATTTATCTTACGACAAATAGCCGAGAAAAATTGGGAATATAAAAGAGATCTCCATAACATTTTTGTAGATTTTAAAAAGGCTTATGATAGTGTCCATAGGAATAGTCTATGGAATGCTATGCGGGAATTTGGAATACCAAGGAAGTTAATCAACATGACCAGACTATGCATGGAAGATACTTATAATATAGTAACATATAAAGGCAGGAAATCAGACCCTTTCCAAATAACATCTGGCTTGAAACAGGGTGATGCACTATCGCCGCTACTCTTCAATCTGGCTCTAGAGAAAGTTGTAAGGAGGGTAAAGGAGGAATGTGATATTGGAGGAACATCCAAGCTGCTTGGTTATGCAGATGATATAGATATTATAGGGGAAAATGAACAAAAGACATTGGAAATATTGACTCACTTAAAGGAAAAAGCCCAACAGATGGGGCTGGTTATCAACCAAGATAAGACAGAATATATGGTAATTTCAAGAGAAGGAATGGCTAAAAACTATGGCCACATACAAATAGATAATATGACCATTAAAAGAACGGAAACATACAAATACCTGGGTACAATCTTCAACTGCTCCAATATCATAAGGGAAGAAATACAAACTAGAATCAATTCTGGAAATAAGATATACTATGCACTACAACATCTACTAAAATCAAAGGCGCTATCTCGTAACACCAAGATCACAATATACAAAACACTGATCAGACCAGTTGTGCTGTATGGCTCTGAAACCTGGAGTACAACGAAAGGAGACGAAGCCTTGCTACAAACCTTTGAGAACAAAGTTTTAAGACGCATCTTTGGACCCATTAGGGATACACAAAGTGGAGAGTGGAAAAGAAGAAGTAACAAAGACATTTATGATCTGTTTAAGTCCCCGCTAATCACTGGTATCATGAAGGCTAATAGACTACAATGGCTGGGGCATATAGAAAGAATGGAAGATAATAGGGAAACAAAACTCACTTACACTCAGGAAATAAATGACCGTAGACCCCGAGGTAGACCAAGAAGACGGTGGAGAGATAATATATATACAGACCTACAAGCACTTGGAATCAACGACTGGCAAGAGAGGGTCAACCAGAGAGACGAATGGAGACGGATTGTAAATGCAGCAAAGAACCTCAACGGCTCGGAACGCTGAAGAAGAAGAAGATAACTAAAGTGTGAGTTATAGCTGCGCTAGATTTTATTAGGAAACGGCAAGGTGAAGGTTTCGGCCATATAACTAGGTTACCAATTGACAATATATCACAACAAGCAATGATGTACAGATCAAATGGAACCAGTAGAATAGACCGACCAAGTAAACGATGGACAAGGGCAATAACGGAATACGTGGAAGCCTCGGTATATGACGCCTGTAAACGGGCATTCTCCCATTGTTTATCCTTCACCTCGACACCGCAAGGTACAAGAGGAAGAAGATGAGATGAGATGTTGAGCTCTTTATATTTGATTGTTGAATGGAAACCTCCCACTCTGCCCGAAGTATGCATGTCTGCGCCTTTCTTCCCATACTTTATGAGTCCGTTACAGTCATGACACGCGTGCGCTATTTGTCACCCAGTCCACGGAACGATTATCTACCTGGTTGAAAATTCATTTAGCTGTGTCAATAAAATAAACAGAAAGAAAGTACAATACGAGGTTTTTTTGGTTTTTTTAACCAGTGTATTAATTCAATACCGAAGTTAGAGGAGAAATTCATCAATAAAAGCGAATTTCGGTTAACAGATAACATTCGGAAACATACCGCTGGAAAAAAAGACAAAACAATTAGGTGCATACTTTAACGATTGGGTGAAAAGACAGTAAATTTCCATGCACAGATGAAGACGAACTAAGGAAATGAATTCACATGAATACCTAAATACTCATCCGGACATCAATGAATAGTGCAGCCAAAAGATCCACTGAATTTGATACTGTTGATTATCATATCAATTCTTCCATTCCACAATCACAGATTCGGTCTCAGAGACGAAATTCGCCAGCTATTTGCATTTCCAGTGATTTCACAAAGTAATGTTATTTTCAGCAAAGGATATTCTGGACAGTTCATCTCCGCAAATAGTGTTGTCAACATGGCCTGAGTACTATTCGCATCGCTTAGCTTTACGTTGATGTTACCCTCATGATTTGAAGTTGCAGACTCGATGTTTACAGCAAAATGCATCACACCTTTTTACTACTTCTTTCGCCTTTTTTCATCAAAACAATGGGACACGTTTTTGTATTACTGTAGAATGAAGCAGAATTTGGTTTTTCGCCTTTCTTTCTTTCTTTCTTTCTTTCTTTCTTTCTTTCTTTCTTTCTTTCTTTCTTTCTTTCTTTCTTTCTTTCTTTCTTTCTTTCTTTCTTTCTGTCTGTCTGTCTCTCTGTCTATCTGTCTGTCTTTCTTTCTTTCTTTCTTTCTTTCTTCCCTTTATTATTTTTATTATTGTTATACTTATTTTTATTATTATCATTATGTTTCTGCTTTTCGTCGTTATCTGTTGTTTTTGTCTTTGTTTTTAAACATGTTTAGTTGATGTTGAGATATTTAGAATGATCGCTTTGGACTAGCGAATATCTTTTTCTGGATGTGTTGTTCTCCAGGCCAGCTTTCTATCTGCCATTGATTTTTCAGTGAGGAAGTAAACTTGCCATGAGATCACAGCGGCAGAAATGCTGGTACTGACTGCGTTGTCCTGTAAAAACGATATGTAAGAAACAAAATTACAAGAGAATGCGTTGTGTGATAAATATATATTTTTTTTTATTCTGAAGAAGAAGCCACGCAAACAGTGAAAATATTCCAGTTAATGACCATTAGTTAGGCAAGACTTTCAAACTACGGATATTCATTGACTGTTGCCTGTGCCGACTAGAAGGACTGAAATTGTATGACAGAATCTCCAACGTGGATCTTGTGAAAAGAAATAAGCAAATACCAGTGAACCAATAGGTCATAAAGATGCTAGCGCTGGATTGAGCAAAAAATCATAATGGCTGAAAAAGGCCTTGCCCACAACGCACAGGGTCAGCGAAATAAGGGGAAGTATACAAACACACTGAGACGGGGATTAGAAGCATTGATGAATCATATGGGGATGGCATTGATGGAGCTGAAAGAAAGAGATGAAAGGATAGGATGTGTTGGCGTGAGTTGGTTGGCGGTCTAAGCTCCAATGAGGGATAAACAATAAAAGAGATAAAGACGGTGAGACTTGTACAGACAGCAATGTTGCCAACATTAATAACCAACAACGGTGAGACTTGTACAGACAGCAATGTTGCCAACATTAATAACCAACAACGGTGACACTTGTACAGACAGCAATGTTGCCAACATTAATAACCAACAACGGTGAGACTTGTACAGACAGCAATGTTGCCAACATTAATAACCAACAACGGTGACACTTGTACAGACAGCAATGTTGCCAACATTAATAACCAACAACGGTGAGACTTGTACAGACAGTAATGTTGCCAACATTAATAACCAACAACGGTGACACTTGTACAGACAGCAATGTTGCCAACATTAATAACCAACAACGGTGAGACTTGTACAGACAGTAATGTTGCCAACATTAATAACCAACAACGGTGAGACTTGTACAGACAGTAATGTTGCCAACATTAATAACCAACAACGGTGAGACTTGTACAGACAGCAATGTTGTCAACATTAATAACCAACAACGGTGAGACTTGTACAGACAGCAATGTTGCCAACATTAATAACCAACAACGGTGAGACTTGTACAGACAGTAATGTTGCCAACATTAATAACCAACAACGGTGAGACTTGTACAGACAGCAATGTTGCCAACATTAATAACCAACAACGGTGAGACTTGTACAGACAGCAATGTTGCCAACATTAATAACCAACAACGGTGAGACTTGTACAGACAGCAATGTTGCCAACATTAATAACCAACAACGGTGAGACTTGTACAGACAGCAATGTTGCCAACATTAATAACCAACAACGGTGAGACTTGTACAGACAGTAATGTTGCCAACATTAATAACCAACATCGGTGACACTTGTACAGACAGTAATGTTGCCAACATTAATAACCAACAACGGTGAGACTTGTACAGACAGTAATGTTGCCAACATTAATAACCAACATCGGTGAGACTTGTACAGACAGCAATGTTGCCAACATTAATAACCAACAACGGCGAGACTTGTACAGACAGTAATGTTGCCAACATTAATAACCAACAACGGCGAGACTTGTACAGACAGTAATGTTGCCAACATTAATAACCAACAACGGTGAGACTTGTACAGACAGTAATGTTGCCAACATTAATAACCAACAACGGTGAGACTTGTACAGACAGTAATGTTGCCAACATTAATAACCAACAACGGCGAGACTTGTACAGACAGTAATGTTGCCAACATTAATAACCAACAACGGCGAGACTTGTACAGACAGTAATGTTGCCAACATTAATAACCAACAACGGCGAGACTTGTGCAGACAGTAATGTTGCCAACATTAATAACCAACAACGGTGAGACTTGTACAGACAGTAATGTTGCCAACATTAATAACCAACAACGGTGAGACTTGTACAGACAGTAATGTTGCCAACATTAATTACCAACAACGGTGAGACTTGTACAGACAGTAATGTTGCCAACATTAATAACCAACAACGGTGAGACTTGTACAGACAGTAATGTTGCCAACATTAATAACCAACAACGGTGAGACTTGTACAGACAGTAATGTTGCCAACATTAATAACCAACAACGGCGAGACTTGTACAGACAGTAATGTTGCCAACATTAATAACCAACAACGGCGAGACTTGTACAGACAGTAATGTTGCCAACATTAATAACCAACAACGGTGAGACTTGTACAGACAGTAATGTTGCCAACATTAATAACCAACAACGGCGAGACTTGTACAGACAGTAATGTTGCCAACATTAATAACCAACAACGGTGACACTTGTACAGACAGTAATGTTGCCAACATTAATAACCAACAACGGTGAGACTTGTACAGACAGTAATGTTGCCAACATTAATAACCAACAACGGCGAGACTTGTACAGACAGTAATGTTGCCAACATTAATAACCAACAACGGCGAGACTTGTACAGACAGTAATGTTGCCAACATTAATACCCAACAACGGTGAGACTTGTACAGACAGTAATGTTGCCAACATTAATAACCAACAATGGTGAGACTTGTACAGACAGCAATGTTGCCAACATTAATAACCAACAACGGTGAGACTTGTACAGACAGTAATGTTGCCAACATTAATAACCAACAACGGTGAGACTTGTACAGACAGCAATGTTGCCAACATTAATAACCAACAACGGTGAGACTTGTACAGACAGTAATGTTGCCAACATTAATAACCAACAACGGCGAGACTTGTACAGACAGCAATGTTGCCAACATTAATAACCAACAACGGTGAGACTTGTACAGACAGTAATGTTGCCAACATTAATAACCAACAACGGTGAGACTTGTACAGACAGTAATGTTGCCAACATTAATAACCAACAACGGTGAGACTTGTACAGACAGTAATGTTGCCAACATTAATAACCAACAACGGTGAGACTTGTACAGACAGTAATGTTGCCAACATTAATAACCAACAACGGTGAGACTTGTACAGACAGTAATGTTGCCAACATTAATAACCAACAACGGTGACACTTGTACAGACAGCAATGTTGCCAACATTAATAACCAACAACGGTGAGACTTGTACAGACAGCAATGTTGCCAACATTAATAACCAACAACGGTGAGACTTGTACAGACAGCAATGTTGCCAACATTAATAACCAACAACGGTGAGACTTGTACAGACAGTAATGTTGCCAACATTAATAACCAACAACGGCGAGACTTGTACAGACAGTAATGTTGCCAACATTAATAACCAACAACGGTGAGACTTGTACAGACAGTAATGTTGCCAACATTAATAACCAACAACGGTGAGACTTGTACAGACAGTAATGTTGCCAACATTAATAACCAACAACGGTGAGACTTGTACAGACAGTAATGTTGCCAACATTAATAACCAACAACGGTGAGACTTGTACAGACAGTAATGTTGCCAACATTAATAACCAACAACGGCGAGACTTGTACAGACAGTAATGTTGCCAACATTAATAACCAACAACGGTGAGACTTGTACAGACAGTAATGTTGCCAACATTAATAACCAACAACGGTGAGACTTGTACAGACAGCAATGTTGCCAACATTAATAACCAACAACTGGCGACACTATGAAATAAATTAAAAGATGAATATCTATTGCTCTACAAATATTAAAACAACTGTAATATATTATGGTGTGGGACAGATAGACCTACAAAAATTAGATTTTTAAGAGCATGCATCTTTTCCATTGCAACAAACGCCTGCGAAACATTGCTTTCTGAACGACCGGCAGCCATATCATTTTATTTTTTTTTTTAAACATCTAACGCAAGGTTGCCTGCTGCCAAATCGCCCGCAGCTGTGTTTCAATCACGGTATGCGGGATTCAGAACTGCGTTTGTAAACCCCTTCGCCACGGAGCCGGTCCCTACGGAGTAACGATGGAGAAATACAAGTATGGAACTCGCATTATATACCCAACACGCCTCAAGGGATGGAAGAGCATCCTTTGCGTATCCTGTTTAATGTTTAGTTAACTGACTAGAAATTGCATTACCTTTTTCATGTTTAGTTAACGGACTAGAAATTGCATTACCTTTTTCATGTTTAGTTAACTGACTAAGAATTGTGATATTAAAACGTCGGGCTTGCGGCTTCCTTGTAGATTTATTTTGTGTATTTTATGTTGTCTCTGCGGGATTCTCGTTTAACCACGTCTCTATGACTACCATCCTGGGCAGCCATTAATAATACTAAATTGTCCCTAAACGGTATCCTGCTGGGGGTCTGTGATGTGATAGCCTCGTTACATTGTGTAGACCTAAGAGCACGGAGAAATAGGTGGCCAATATGTCCCTCACTTCGGCAGGCAACGTGTCCAGCCTCGAACCAGCATCCGACCGTGTTCATGACATTACCAGCGCTAATGCTATCATAGCCGGCCTCCCTTCGAAAGGTTTTAAGGACGTTGTTCGTAATCCCGTATATTCTCGAAAGAAACACAGCTGCGCGAGATTCAGAAAAAGTAAAGAACAAATGTATCATTGTTGATGTAGTCACCACAGTGTTCAATGCAAGTCCTCCAGCGCCGATAAAATGCTAAGATTACTGTAGGAAGAAATTCTCTTGGTCGTGTGTGTTACCACTCATGCACCACCTGCTGTACCTCTTCATCGGACCGAAAAATCTGTGAGAAAGGTCACGCTGTTATGAAACTTGCTACTCCACTCATACACTTGCTGGACTGACAGGCTTGCATCACCATATTAGACCTTCATTCGCCGATGCATTTCTATAGGCTTTCACTCCTTTACTGATTTAAAAAAAAAAAACAACAACAACAACTGTTGGTGCATGTCAAATGTGGGGATGCCATCTTTAAATTGTTCTTATGACGTCTACTTATTCTTCTGCACCATGATATCACGTACTTAACACTCTTGACACCCTTAACAACAATATTGACAGGTTACAAGACAATGGCATGGTTATTGTAATTTCTACCACACTTTTAAGGTTTTCATTTGAACCTCCTCGTAACATGAGATGGGAGATGCACGAAAGAGATTAAAAGCTGAATAGGGCAAGCAAAAGCTGCATTTCAGAAAATGAAAAGTATCTTATGCAAAAAGTGACTATCATTGAATGTAAGAAATAGAGTGCTGAAATGCTATATAGAACATAATTTGCAGTATAGAAATGAATTTTGGAATGTAAATGAATAAATTATGAAGAGATTGGAAGCAACAGAGATTGGAAGCAACAGAGATGTGGTTCATATGATTAATGTTGCGAATTCCTTGGACTGCCTCAGTAACTAACAACGATTGTCTGCAAGAGGCTAATGAAATAAGAACATTATACAAAACAATATAAAAAGAGACAAACAGCTTTCTTATGTCATGTAATGAGAAGAGAGGCTGCTGCTGCTGATGCTGCTGCTGCTGCTGTTGCTGCTGCTGTTGTTGTTGTTGTTGTTGTTGTAGGCAGCGAAGTAAATATCTGGATGGCTTGACTACGTGGGATGGCCAAGAGCACAGAGCTGATCCATGGCTCTTGATTATCTCCACTGATGATCGTGTCAGATAGCGAAACATGACCGCCCACGCTTATCGGCATGGGACATGATGATGATGATGTTGCAATTGTTTTATTTTTATTTTGTTGTGAACAGTACGCAGTCCTGGTAAACATGAGTAGGGTAAAGTAAGAACCAATTTATCAAATGAGGAACATCGTATGCAATAAGTTCTTGTCATTGCAAGCTTCAACAACAGAGTTATTGCAAGTTACATAGAAACAGTTCTATCAAATGGCCGTGAATCATGCACATTAAGTAAACAAGCAAGGATATCCATAGAAACTTTAGAGCTGTAGTTTTAAAGAAGAAAGGGAGATGCGTGGTCTCGTGGTATAGTGTCCGCCTCGAATGCTGGAGGTCCCGGGTTCAAGCCCCGGTGATGACCGGGATTTGTTCACGTGGACTTCTAGTAATAAAATTTCCCCTGGTCTCTGGGTAGTGAGATCGGACGCCCGTGTGTATTGTTGCGCACGTAAAAAATCCCTTGGCAATTGGAAATCGAAAAAGAGTAGCCTAACGGCGCTGCCCGGGCAAAATTTCGAGTTAAAAATCTACCCAAAGTATTTCAGGATCCTCGCCGGTGCTACGGAGTTCGTGCACTGAGCTGAGTTCTCCAAACTCAGGTTTGAGTTAGGAGGAGAACGGAGCACTTATGGGTTACACCCGTGTGCCGTGATGTTGATTCATCGACTAAACTAAACTAGATTTAAAGAAGAATGCTGAACATTCCCTTTAATGACCTAACAAAGTTTCATACCTATACTTTTTCTGTTTGTGTTTAAAAGTTATTAAATTGTCTAATGTCATGTTTTTCTTCTGTTTTTTTTTCCTTTAGATCTGTTTTTGTCGTTCCGGGTGAACTTTATTGTGATCGAAACGTCCATTCGTTGTGTCGTGGTATAACTTATTTTTATCTTTTCTTATTTTTTCATTATTATAAAAATCATTTCTTTCTTTCTCCCCCCCCCCCCCCCCCCCCCCCAAAGATTACCCAGAAATTGTTGTAACCTTACCTTCTACAAACCCACATCTTTCTTCCCTACTTTGGGTTGTATTTTCTTCCTAACTCTGTGCATGATGATCCTTAGCAAAATCTTAGTGACATGGCTCACTTTGCTAATTATTTCAGGTCGATCTCATTCCAAGGCTCCTAAATTATCCAGGATATATATTAAGTGTACGTAAACTATAAAACGAGAAAAATCAACTTAATCTAAGAAACGTTTCACTACCTGTAAGATTTAACGAACTACAAGGGGAAGTCATGAAGTAACAGGAATATTTCGAATAATTTTTTTCACAATAGTGCGAACCAGAAATGGTGTCTGTGTTATTTCTCAAAACAATCCACCTGCCTGGCAAAACACTTGGTTCACCTGTCCACTAGCTTGTTGATGCCTTTTGGGGAAAATGTGTGGGTTCACCAGTTCAACCTAGTTTTGCATAGTCTTCATTATCTCGTTGTCTTCTGAAAATCTCTGAGCCCACAAAGGTTCTTTCGAGATTTCAATCAACTGAAAGTCCGAAGAGTCTGGACAGTATGCTGGATGTTTCGCGATCTTAAATTTCATAGCACGTAGTGTATCCACTGTAAGCGCAGCCGTATAAGGACGGCGTTGTCGTGCAGCAACAATACACCTTTTGAGGTTATTCCGCGGTGTTTCGAAGGTATTGCGAGCTTCAGTTTGTTCATAAGAATATCACTGTATTGAGCACTAGTCAGTTTCGCCCCCTTCCTGGGAATGCACCAATATAGCTTCCTTGATATTCCAAAAGATGGTCATCACGACTTTCTCAGCGGACCCTGCGTTTTTAATGTTTTCTTTATCGGTGTTTTCCCTGCATCGACTGCTTTTTACTCTCTTGTTTCTAAGGATGCACCCAAGACTTGTCTCCTGTTACAGTTTGATGGAGAAAGACATCTCCTTCTCCAGAATGACGGTCCAAATGCTCCTGACAAATCGTCTGCTATGTACGTTTGCAATCATCTAGCTGTCTTGGAAACCATCTGCTATATAATTTCCTGTAACCGAGGTCATCATAAACAAATTTGTTTACGACACTGTGATTCACGTTGAAATCCACCGCTGTTTCAACAGTAGTGAGTCGCCTGTTGTCATGGAGTGGTTGGTCAATCTTCCATTCCCTTGTGTCATTGACACACTTTTGAAGGTCTCTCACTATGCGGTTCATCAATGACTTTTAGTCTTCAGGTTTTAATCCTATCTACCCATTCTTACACTCTACCCGGGCTCAAACAGCTGTCTCCGTACTAAACCATCATTCTTCTATATATGTCACAAGGTTTCCCACCCTTTGAACACAACAAACACAAATAACATCTCCTTTTCTTCCACGGTGCAAATCCATGTTGGGGCAGCCATTTTGTAATCACTTTTGTACATACGCAAGCTACTCGATCATCACGACCCCTACATCCAGTAATGTTTAAGAGCCAGTTTGTGTCCTGAAATAAGGTTTCCCGTTTTCCATACTCTTCCATGCACTTTATAATAAAAGGACAGGCATTTTGTAATCGCTTTTGCGCATGCGCAAACTACTCGATCTTCAGACCACTATTTAAGGTATTGCTTAAGAGCCAGTTTGTTTTTTGATATAAGATTTCCCTTGTCTATACGAACATGCACTTTATAATAAATGTCCTGTTACTTAATGGCTTTACCCTCGTAGACTATGGATTACACAATAAAGTATATATTGTATCAAGGAAATTAACAAGCAACCACACTTACAATGTCTACCCTGCTGAGTTTATCATAGGCATCAACCGAGGGTCAACACATCAACACAATTAAAGCAAGTAACTTGAGCCACGATAATAAACAATAAGAATCTTTAATGTTGTGCACTACCAATTATAAATAAAAATATGTTAATGAGGAAACCTTGGAGATGTTGTAAATTTCGAATATTTTGGGTCATTAATGAAGGAAATTAAAATACGAACATCTATTCCTCTTCAGAAACTAAAACAAATGAATTAATTGTGGAGTGGGACAGATAGACCAACAAAAATTAGATTTGTAAGAGCATGCATCTTTCCCATTGCAACATACGCATGTGAGACGTGGACACGTACTAAACAAGCTGAACAGCACATCGTAAATGACTTTGAATATAAATGTTATAGACGGGTACTAAGAATATCTTGAATACAGGAAAGGAAAAAAATGCATCCATACGACAAAAGCTGAATATTGAAGAAGGTTGGCTACTAAAGACGATAACATAAAAAATAAAAGCTGATATATGTTGGTCGCTTGAAACGTCGTGAAATTTTGGAGATAACAATCACGATGATGTATATGTCTGGGAAGAGAAGAAGACAAAGGCCAAAAAGAAGATAGGTGCAGGATGTAGCAGATGATCTCCAGATGGGTGTATCAGGCGCGGGACATCTTCCTTATGACCGAGTAGTTTTCCGGATGGTTGTTAATGGAGCGAGGTTCTGCAAAAGACATGCTACTGAATGAATGAACGAATTAGTGTAAATGTGTGCAAGACAAATGGCTGTCGTGGAAACGCTAGATTCATAGATAACTCCCGTTCTCACAAACCATTCATTTATTCAAAGTGTACCCCTAAATCAAATCCAGTTGAGATGTGTCTAATGCATCTCTCGTCCACCCATCACGTCGTACATTTTCTGCTTCAGTGACTGGGTGAAAAGACGTTCTCGTCGTTTGAAGAATCGGGGATTCTGGTTGGATATGTAATGTCCTTACATTTTCAATGTGTTTGTCTTTGCCAATTCTTTTGTCTGTCTGTCTGTCTGTCTGTCTGTTTGTCTGTCTGTCTCTCTGTCTGTCTTAAATTTATTACAGCTTCCTAAGCCTAGATTGAACTTATACAAAACTTGTTTCGCATATTCTGGTGCTCACTTGTGGAATAGCCTTCCACCAGAACTGAAAACACCAATGAGTCCCTACACATTCAACCGAAAACTCTTTCAATACTTACTTCATACCGACTATATACCTCCATAAGTCACCTACTAGTATCATTTTTCCACTATCATTCTTCACTGTATGTGTGTGAACGAGACAGTGGGTGAGAGAGTGAGTGAGAAAGGGTGTGAGTGGAAGAATTAGTATGAGTGAGAGTGAGAGAGTATGCATGCGCTTGTGCCTGAGTGAGTGTAAAAGTGAGTGAGTGTGTTGTAGCGAAACGCCAGTGGCCCATGTCCTTATGCATTCTTTTATTTCTTGGTAAACAGGGGGAAACGGCTTTCGGAAACTCTCAGTTCTCTTGTTTGCTCAAATCTCCATGAAAGATGGTTCTTTGGGTTATCTTCATACCACAATCTTTACATGGAGCGAGTATATATTTGTCTTTCCTTTCGGGTAGACCCGATAGAGCGCCCTGCGTCAAATGTGCACTGGTGCAGCTGCTGGTCAATTGATGGCCGTGCCAACACCTACCGTTTGATAGTTGCAGCATGTCAAGTGATTGAAAGATTACGACAGAGATGCAACATACTACTGAAGTGGTGTAAAGGTAAACTTGGGTTTTCGTTGGTCCAGGCAAAGCTTGGCCTATAAATATCTATTGTCTTAACGACTGAGAGGATATGGCAAAACAGCAGTCTTGCCATGTTGGGAGGGGGTGACCGTTAGCCGATCTGGCTACGCGTCTTGATCTTGGCATGGCAAGGGAACACATCTGAAGAATAAGTAGTTACTAAATGATATCGCTTGTTCTTGGCAGCTGATAGGCGAGTGATATCTTGATTCCTACGGCTTACCGTTACTTAGTAGCATCTCTCTTTTAAATATAGGCACATTAGATAGCTACGGGGATGGGGTCCACCAATCTATAATCTATCTTCTTGAGCCAGGGGATGCTAGCCACAGGACTATCTCTTTCGTCTGTCACTCGATAGGATGATGTCGGGAGGATAAGGGACTCCTCTATCTCACTGAGAGAACCTGAACTTATCTACACTATGGCTTGTGCAGGGCAATGCCGGTACATTGGGGCGACAGCTCAGTCGAGAGCGGCGGCCGGGAGGGTTAGTATCTTCTTTGAATGGGGAACTACACGGTGTGCCATATAACCCCACTTAACGGGGAGAAACACACAGATTACTAGGCGCACCACACCACAAGATCTTGGTTGCGAGAAAGGCATGGTTTGCAAGTGAGAGGAAAGCATGGAAATGAATGTGCCCAATAATAATAAAGGCTTGGTATGAGTGTGGAATGTGTGTCTTGTAGACAAAACGTTCCTAGGGTGGACAACCTGACATCAACCAGCTGGAGGTCGACTCAAGCCCGGACGTAGCCAATCCAGGGGCTACCTGACAGGTCAGGCCCATTCATTCGGGTATGGTATATACTGCATTGGGTCAAGATCCTATATGTCAAATATATTAACTGAGACCCTATTGGTCCTCAGGATTGTGTGATGCATGAGTCCGCCCAGTCGCTCAATATTGTTTGTCATTTCCAGGGTCCTTCTTTGGAAAGTATGAACAGAGCTGAAGGTCTCGACAGGGCTCTACGCAGAAAGCATGTTATGACTATGCCATGGCAAGGTTTGGGCCATGCCTGTTTTAAGAATATGATCTCTACAAGATAGAGCCACTGCTGACCTTGAAAGAATGACCATCAGCTGTACTGACACATCACCAGTCATCTCGATACGTTTGGATTGAGTCCTTTTGTATTATTGGCTGGACCCCGCCAATCACTCAGACACACCCATTATTATATGAGAACTATTCTCCAGGACATTATTTTCTACCTGACATTATGCCACTTCCCTAGAACATTTGTTTACTAAAAAGACTGTGGTCCATGGAAATTTGGAAGTTTTAGTCTACAGAAGGCTGTTGTACGTACAACCAATTACCTGGAAGGAAGGAGATTCTTGCACACGCGGTGAGATGTATGTGGACAGATCGGACAGTATATGAAGCTGGGTCTGTGACTATGGCTACTTGAGGCCATGTGCCTGAACTTTATCTGTGTTGTGTCTGTTTAGAACTTTCTGTGTTACCTGCCTTGGTGTTTTTCTGTGCTGTCCTGTATTGATTTAATAAATCAAGTTTTAGCTTATTCCAACGAGCACTGTGTTATATATATGGATCAGCCAGAGGAACACGACAGGAAATAGGTCCTTAGGTCGAAAGAAAGAGTGACAGTGAGTCCGGGGAAAACGGAGGAGGGTTGGCAGGTAAAGACCTATCCCAGCCAGGGCTATAAAGAGAATAATTTTTGAAATATTGTGATAGGGCTATTTGGGACCCTCCACGTAGCTTGTTACAATTTCTGGGGGCCAAGCCGGGATATTTGAAATCCTGGTGGAGTTCTGGCTGATTTAGTGATAGGGGACAGATATTCTTGTCTACTATCAATAGGTTCTGCCTACCGTGCCTGGCTATTGTCTATACTCTTCCTGACACAGACTGACCGACATACGACGTGTTGTGGTCGTGTAATATATATATTTTGGTTATGTGAGATAATCATTTTCTGTACAATTTCTTGGGCACTTTCCCTCTGAGTTTAAGATGGCATCAACTGGGTTTAATGTCGCTGACGTACAGGCTACAGGGCGTGAGATGGGCTATGATGGAGCGGAGTTACAGAAATATGTGCAGGAAGTGGAAAGAGACTTCAGACAGGCTGTGCGCGAAGCCAAGAAAATTGAGGCGGAGGCTAGGAAGATGGAGGCCGAGCAGGCAGTCAGAGACCATGAGTTTCGTATGAGGGAGTTGGAGCTGAAAGCTAAAACGGCCAAGGAAAGCGAGGGTGCAGTTGGAGGCGCAGTTCTCCCTGACTCAACAACTTCTAGTGGCGGTCCATACCAGGCAATGAAGTTCCCATTACTCCCGTTCGATGAACACAAAGAGAAGATCGACCAGTATCTTCAAAAATTCCAGTCGATGGCTTTGGCTATGGGGCTGGAACGTGGGAAATGGAACTTGAAAATCTCGCAGGGCCTGAGGGGGACCGCGTACGAGGTCTACTCAAGGTTGCCACCGGGTATGGAGAATGACTATGAGGCTCTGGAAAAAGCATTATTGAAAAGGTTCCAGATGACAGCCCATACATACCGTCAGCAGTTCAGAAAGTCCAAGAGAGAGCCAGGAGAGATGTTCGCAGCCTATAGTGTCAGACTGAAGTCTTACCTTTTGAAGTGGATGTCATTAGCTGGATTTGCTAACGACTATGAAAGTTTGGAAGAATTAGTGGTCGTGGACCAAATGAAGAGGATGATGCCTAGGCCATTGCAAACCTTCTTGCCATGAAAATGGGGCAGAAAGGTTAGACATAGTCAACACATTGGCGGAAAGGTATGTGCTAGCTCATGGGGATAATGGGGAATTGTCACAACCCAATCCCCGACCACCAGACACCTGGTCTGGAAAGAAGAAGAACCCTAAAACAGCTCACCCCAAGAAGGAGGATCCTTTCGAGAAAGTTCCTATTAAGAAACCCTCTGGTAAGAGTCCACCTGGATCTCCTAAAAGAAAGTGGAGTGAAAAGTGGTGCGCCTATTGCAAATCTCCCACACACAATACGGTTGATTGCCGGCGTAAACAGAAAGACTCTCACTATGCTGCTTGTCTTGTAGAAACCGGGGAAGGGTCTCACAAGGAAGTAGAAGGGATGGATCTTGGGAACAATGATTCAGAAAAACCACCAGTAGTAGAAACGGTACTTGTGAACGGACAACCAGTTGAGTGTCTCTATGACACCGGTCTGCAGTTTGAGGCTGTAATTTCATCACACTTAGTGAGCCCGGAGCAGCTAACCGGGGAATCTATTGAGATTCAAACGGCGACAAAGAGTGCGGTAGCGATGTCTCTTCCAATTGCGAAGGTAGACATCAAATCTAAATATGTTACCGGCACTATACAGGCAGCCGTTCTGCTAGATCCTATCTTCCCAATGATCTTGGGTTGTCGCTACGTCTTTCTAGGGATTCCAACCGAACCCATGTACGTAGGGGCGATGCAAACCAGATCTCAATCGGAGGATGAGCAGACGCCGGCCTTGATCGTGAATCCCTTGCCTGGGGGGTTACGAGCTGCTCAAAGCCAGGATGCTACTTTGCAACCTTGCTTCAACCAGTTGCCCAAAAGTTCTGACCCACCAAGACGGGGTCAGTATAATATGAAGAATCGGTTACTGTACCGGAGAGCCGGAGTGGAGGAACGTCAGCATGGACAGCTGGTAGTTCCTAAGGCCTATCGGGAACAGCTTCTTCATATGGGACACACCATTTCATTCAGTGGACATATGGGTGTCGGGGCAACTCTCCAGCGCATTTCCTGCCATTACTACTGGCCAGGGATGACTGGAGACGTGCGTAGGTACGTCAAGTCGTGCCCAGAGTGCCAGCGTGTGGCACCAAAACACTGGACAGCTCCGGTAGTTCTGGGAGACATGCCCATTATGAACTCTCCTTTCGAGAGAGTTGCCATCGATCTTGTTGGTCCTCTTCCTCGGACTAGGAAGAGGAATAAGTACATTCTCACGATGGTGGATTGCTGTTCCATGTGGGGCGAGGCGATACCGTTGGCCACAATCGACTCTAAGCGAGTGGCTGATGCACTGATGGAGACCTTTACTAGGTTGGGATTTCCCAACCAGATCCTAACGGACAATGGGTCTCAGTTCTGTGGTAAGCTGATGGAAGAAGTCTTTCGTATCTTCCAGACTAACCACATTCACACAAGCCCGTACCACCCTCAGTCTAATGGGCAAGTAGAGAGGTTTAATGGTACCTTGATGACCATGCTTCGGAAGTTGGCTCAAGAGAAACCAGACAGATGGGATGAGTATATCTCAGCCGCCTTGTTCGCCTATCGGGAGGTTCCCCATGGGTCGACCGGGTTGCCACCAGCCACTCTACTATTCGGGAGGCCAATCAAGGGTCCCTTAGAAGCCTTATTGAGATGTTGGACAGAGGAAGAAACTTCCGAAGAAGTTGTATCCTCATATAAATACGTCGAAGAGTTAAAGAAGAAACTCCAGACGGGTTGGGCTTTGGCAGCTCAGAATCTGAGAGCGGCCAGGAAGAGACACGCGGCCTACTACAATAGAAGGACGAAAGATAGGTCTCTTAAAGTGGGGGATCGGGTTCTGTTGTTACTTCCAGTAGGTTCCAATAAACTCGAGATTGGTTGGCAGGGGCCTTTCCCGGTGGAAAGGGTTGTGTCCCGTACCAATTATGCTATCCGGATCAGGGGGAAATCTAAAATCTTTCACATTAACCTCTTAAAAAAATATGAGGAACGATCCGATGGTACTTCTCTCCCACTCATGACTATGGCGGTCGCGATGGAAACTGAATCGGGCGAAGACGCGGATAGGGAGTATCCTTTACAACCTGGGGAAACCTATAAGGATGTACATATAAATCCTGATCTGTCGACTGAAGAAACAGAACTGGTCATCCGTTTGTTGGTGTCCCATCAACAGATTCTTACCGATCGTCCAGGGCGGACAGGGTTGGTCGAGTTTGATATGACTCTGACTACCCAAGACCCCATTCGCCAAAAAATATATCCAGTGCCCTTTTCGAAAGAGAAGGCCCTGGAAGCAGAAATCCAGAAGCTTCTGGATGATGACATCATAACTCCTTCGACTTCTCCTTATAATGCCGGGGTTGTCTTGTTGAGGAAGCCAAGCGGGGAGCACCGCTTATGTATTGATTACAGGCATTTAAACAGTTGTACGACATTCCAAGTTGAGCCGTTACCAAACACAAATCAACTATTTGCCAGATTAAATAGGGCAAAGTACTTCTCAAAAATCGATTTAAGTCGGGGATATTATCAGATCCCTGTGAAGCCTGAGGTTCGGCCCATGCTCGCTTTCAGTACTCCGAGCGGCCATTACGAATTTAAGGTGATGCCTTTTGGGCTGAGCAATGCGCCCAGTGTTTCACTCGCATGATGAGAATGTTATTAGACCCTTTAAAGGATCCCTCTGTGGTCTCGTTTATGGATGATATTCTCATCGCGTCTGACAATCTGAGTGATCACCTGAGGTCCTTGGGACAGATCTTCAAAAGGTTAAAAGAGGAAGGGTTAACCGCCCTTCCAGCCAAATGCATGATTGGCTATCAATCCTTGGAATTTCTGGGACATACTATTACCCCAGGGGGACTGGTACCGGAAGAAAAGAATATTGAAAAGGTCCGTCTCGCACCCCGTCCTAGATCCAAAAAAGATGTTAGGTCTTTCTTGTCTCTGTGTGGGTTTTACCAGAAATTTATTCCAAAGTTCAACGAAATTGCGGCGCCGTTAACCGAGACTCTGAAGAAAGGATCGCCAGATCTTATAATCTGGACCCCGAGCTGTGAAGAGGCTTATGGGAAGCTGAAACAGGCGTTGGTGGATAGGCCAGTCCTGCAACTCCCAGATTTGGAGAAAACGTTTGTTCTGAGAACCGACGCGAGTAACATAGGGATTGGGGCAACTCTGTTGCAGGAAGGGCGAGATAATCCTTCGGTGCTGTGTCCGGTGGCATATGCCAGTCGAAAACTGTTACCCGCCGAACGGAATTACTCCACCGTCGAACGGGAATGTCTAGCTCTAGTGTGGGCGGTACAGAAATTTCAACCTTATCTGTATGGAGTCCATTTCAAAGTGCAATCCGACCATCAACCTCTGACGTTCTTGGCAACTTCTAAGAAACTGAACGCGAGGTTAATGAGATGGTCATTGCTCCTACAACCGTATCAGTTCACGGTCGAATACATCCCCGGAAGGGAGAATGTGGGAGCAGATTTCCTATCACGGCATCCTATGGATTGAATGTGAGGGTGGGGTCATTCGAACAGAACCACTGACAGTAGAAAGTTCGTAGGGTTCGACTTTCTTAAGAGGGGGCCTATGTAGCGAAATGCCAGTGGCCCATGTCCTTATGCATTCTTTTATTTTTGGTAAACAGGGGGAAACGGCTTTCGGAAACTCTCAGTTCTCTTGTTTGCTCAAATCTCCATGAAAGATGATTCTTTGGGTTATCTTCATACCACAATCTTTACATGGAGCGAGTATATATTTGTCTTTCCTTTCGGGTAGACCCGATGGAGCGCCCTTGCGTCAAATGTGCACTGGTGCAGCTGCTGGTCAATTGATGGCCGTGCCAACACCTACCGTTTGATAGTTGCAGCATGTCAAGTGATTTAAAGATTACGACAGAGATGCAACATACTACTGAAGTGGTGTAAAGGTAAACTTGGGTTTTCGTTGGTCCAGGCAAAGCTTGGCCTATAAATATCTATTGTCTTAACGACTGAGAGGATATGGCAATACAGCAGTCTTGCCATGTTGGGAGGGGGTGACCGTTAGCCGATCTGGCTACGCGTCTTGATCTTGGCATGGCAAGGGAACACATCTGAAGAATAAGTAGTTACTAAATGATATCGCTTGTTCTTGGCAGCTGATAGGACGAGTGATATCTTGATTCCTACGGCTTACCGTTACTTAGTAGCATCTCTCTTTTAAATATAGGCACATTAGATAGCTACGGGGATGGGGTCCACCAATCTATAATCTATCTTCTTGAGCCAGGGGATGCTAGCCACAGGACTATCTCTTTCGTCTGTCACTCGATAGGATGATGTCGGGAGGATAAGGGACTCCTCTATCTCACTGAGAGAACCTGAACTTATCTACACTATGGCTTGTGCAGGGCAATGCCGGTACATTGGGGCGACAGCTCAGTCGAGAGCGGCGGCCGGGAGGGTTAGTATCTTCTTTGAATGGGGAACTACACGGTGTGCCATATAACCCCACTTAACGGGGAGAAACACACAGATTACTAGGCGCACCACACCACAAGATCTTGGTTGCGAGAAAGGCATGGTTTGCAAGTGAGAGGAAAGCATGGAAATGAATGTGCCCAATAATAATAAAGGCTTGGTATGAGTGTGGAATGTGTGTCTTGTAGACAAAACGTTCCTAGGGTGGACAACCTGACATCAACCAGCTGGAGGTCGACTCAAGCCCGGACGTAGCCAATCCAGGGGCTACCTGACAGGTCAGGCCCATTCATTCGGGTATGGTATATACTGCATTGGGTCAAGATCCTATATGTCAAATATATTAACTGAGACCCTATTGGTCCTCAGGATTGTGTGATGCATGAGTCCGCCCAGTCGCTCAATATTGTTTGTCATTTCCAGGGTCCTTCTTTGGAAAGTATGAACAGAGCTGAAGGTCTCGACAGGGCTCTACGCAGAAAGCATGTTATGACTATGCCATGGCAAGGTTTGGGCCATGCCTGTTTTAAGAATATGATCTCTACAAGATAGAGCCACTGCTGACCTTGAAAGAATGACCATCAGCTGTACTGACACATCACCAGTCATCTCGATACGTTTGGATTGAGTCCTTTTGTATTATTGGCTGGACCCCGCCAATCACTCAGACACACCCATTATTATATGAGAACTATTCTCCAGGACATTATTTTCTACCTGACATTATGCCACTTCCCTAGAACATTTGTTTACTAAAAAGACTGTGGTCCATGGAAATTTGGAAGTTTTAGTCTACAGAAGGCTGTTGTACGTACAACCAATTACCTGGAAGGAAGGAGATTCTTGCACACGCGGTGAGATGTATGTGGACAGATCGGACAGTATATGAAGCTGGGTCTGTGACTATGGCTACTTGAGGCCATGTGCCTGAACTTTATCTGTGTTGTGTCTGTTTAGAACTTTCTGTGTTACCTGCCTTGGTGTTTTTCTGTGCTGTCCTGTATTGATTTAATAAATCAAGTTTTAGCTTATTCCAACGAGCACTGTGTTATATATATATGGATCAGCCAGAGGAACACGACAGGAAATAGGTCCTTAGGTCGAAAGAAAGAGTGACAGTGAGTCCGGGGAAAACGGAGGAGGGTTGGCAGGTAAAGACCTATCCCAGCCAGG
Source organism: Cepaea nemoralis (assembly GCA_014155875.1). Classification (NCBI taxonomy): domain Eukaryota; kingdom Metazoa; phylum Mollusca; class Gastropoda; order Stylommatophora; family Helicidae; genus Cepaea; species Cepaea nemoralis. The sequence goes on from JACEFZ010003180.1 coordinate 130,780, forward strand.
GCTATAAAGAGAATAATTTTGAAATATTGTGATAGGGCTATTTGGGACCCTCCACGTAGCTTGTTACATGTGTGGACATATGTGTGAGATATTTAGTTAGAGAATGAGTGAATCTGAGAGAGTGGGTGTGTTGTGTGTCTGCCTGTCTGTGTGATAGAGTGTGAAAGTTAGTGAGTGAGTGTGAGTTAGAGAGTCATCGAGTAAATGAGTGAGTAAGGGAGCGTGAGTGAGTGAGAGAGAATTTGTGGGTATGCGTGTATGTGCGCGAATGAGTGAGTGTGAGAGCGAGTGAGTGTGTAAAAGAGAGAGAGCGTGGGTGAATCAGAGAGTGCATGAGAAAGTGTGATGTATATGTGTGCATGTCTGGATGTGTGTATGGGTGTATATGTGTGTACATGTGTGTATCTGTGTGTGACTCTGTGTGTATGTCTGTACGTGTGTTAAGGTGGGCGTTCATATGTTTATATGCGTTTATATGCATGTGCGTGTGTGTATGTGTGTATGGATGAGTGTGTGTGTGTGTGTGTGTGTGTGTGCTCGTGTATGTATTGTATATCTTTGTATGTGTAAGTGTGCATGCATGCAGTGTATGCGAGGGAGTGTATGTTCGGGTGTTATGTGAGTACGTGTGAGTAAGTATATGGATGTGTGCAGGTGTATGTATTGCGTGGGTATGATGTGTGTGGGTGTGTGTATGTACATGTGTGTGAGAGAGAAGAGAGAGAGAGAGAGAGAGAGAGGAGAGAGAGAGAGAGAGAGAGAGAGAGAGAGAGTTGAGCGCACGCATGTCATCTAACATGCTGATCCATATGTTTTGTGTATTCTCATTTTTTTTCATATTATCATTTTGATGCACTTGATTTTAACATGCATAAAATGAATTCATGTAAATTACTGTAAAGCAAGTGAGAGAGTTAGTGAGTGTAAGTGAGAGAGAGAGAGTGAATGAGTGTGAGAGTGTGAGAGTGTGTGTATGTAAAGAGAGAGAGAGAGAGAGAGAGAGAGAGAGAGAGAGAGAGAGAGAGAGAGAGATAGAGAGAGAGAGAGTTGAGCCCACGCATGTCATGTAACATGCTATTGCATATTTTTTATGTATTCTCATCTTTCATATTACGAGGTATCGTTTAATGCTACCTGATTGTCCTGTAACATGCCATTCCATATTTTTTTTTTTTTAATTCTCATCCATCTTATCATTTTGTATGCCACTTGGTTTTATCATGTATAATATAACATTACTGTGATGTGAGTGAGAGAGTTAGTGAGAGAGAGAGAGAGAGAGAGAGAGAGAGAGAGAGAGAGAGAGAGAGAGAGAGAGAGAGCGCAAGAGAGCGCAAGAGAGAGAGAGCGCGCAAGAGAGAGAGAGGGGGAGAGAGGAAAAAAAAGAGAGAGAGTTGAATTGCATCACTAATTTTTACGCTACATAATGTATATGTACAATTTTTTCTCCACTTCTTGCAATTGCGAGAATTCTCACGACAATCGCCAGTGTCTCAGTTGTGTGTAAAGTGTGGGAGTTTGTTCTTATTAGTTTCAGTGATCATGTGAGGCATCATGTATTTGTCTTGATGTGAGGATGTATGTATGGGTGTGTATGTGAGGGATATGTGTGTGTGCCTGTGAAAGAGAGAGAGAGAGAGAGAGAGAGAGAGAGAGAGAGAGAGAGAGAGAGAGAGAGAGAGAGAGAGAGAGAGAGAGAGAGAGAGAGAGAGAGAGAGAGAGAGAGACTTCAGTGCTCGCATGTCCTGTAACATGCCATTCCATATTTTTTGTGTATTTTCATCTTTCACATTATCATTTTGTATGTATGACACTTGATTTTATCATGTATAATATAACATTACTGTAATGTGAGTGAGTGCGTTAGTGAGAGAGAGAGAGAGAGAGAGAGAGAGAGAGAGAGAGAGAGAGAGAGAGAGAGAGAGAGAGAGAGAGAGAGAGAGAGGGGGAGAGAGTTGAATTGCATCACTAATTTTTAAGTTACAAATGTATATGTACAATTTTTCTCCATTTTCTTTACAATGTTGCGACAATGCTCTCGACAATCGTCACTGTATGTGTGTGTAAAGTGTGGGAGTTTGATCATAATAGTAGGTTGGGGGATCGGGGGATGTATGTGTGGGTGGATTCGTGATGTGTGTGGGTGGGCTCAGGATGTGTGGGTGGGCGGGGGTGGGTTTGTGTGGGTGGGTGGGGTATTTGTGTGTGGGTGGGTGGGGGATTTGTGTGTGGGAGCGTGCGAGATGTATGGGTGTATGGGGAGATGTGTTTGTGGGTGGGGATGTGTGTTTGTCTAGGTGGTTGTGGGTGAGTGGGTGAGGAGGATATGTTGGTGGATGATTGATGGTGGGTTATGGGATGGGTGGGGGTATATGTGTGGGTGGGGAGATGTGGGTGTGGGGATATGTGGTGGGTGGGAGATGTGTGCAGGTGGGGGTGGTTGTGGGTTTGGGGATGTGTGTGTGGGTGAGGGATGTGTATGGGTGTGGGATGTTTGGGTGGATGGGTGGGGAGTGTGTGTGTGTGGGTGAGAGATGTGTGGGTGAATGTGTGTGGGGGATGTGTGTGGGTTGGGGGAGGGGTGCGTGATGGGTGTGGGTGATGGATTTGGAGATGTGTGTGTGGGTGGGAGATATGTCTGGCTGAGTGGGGGTGTGTGTGGCTGGATGGAGGATGTATGTGTGGGTAGTGAGGGTGATTGTAGTTGGGGGATGTGTGGATGTGTAGGAGATGTGTGGATAGATGTGTGTGTGGGGTGAGGATGTGTCTTTGGGATGTGTGTGGGTGTGGTATTGTGTGGGAGGGGCTGGGTGTGGATAATGATGTTTGTGTGGGTGGGTGAAGGTGTGGTTGGGTTTGTGGGTGGGTGAAGGATGTGTGTGAGGGTGGGGGATGTGTGCTTAGATGGGTGATTGGGGTGTGTGAGTGTGGGTGGGTAGATAGGAGATGTATGTATTGATGAGTGGGTAAGGGATGTGTGGGTGTTAGTGGTTGAGGGATAAGTACGTGTGTCTAGGGATGTGTGAGGGGATGAATGTATGGGTTGTGTGTGCGTGGATGGGAGGTGTGTGTTTGTGAATGGGGAATGTGTTGGTGGGTGGGGATGTGTGTGAGGGATGTTTATATGGGTGGGGAGATTGTGCGTGGGTGGAGATGTGTGTGTATATGGGTAGGGGTGTGTGGTTAAGGGATGTGTGTGTGACAGTGCTACACACAAAGGCTATGATCGTGAACGTATAGCACCAGACAAGTCAGTCTTCGCGTTGTTAGAAAAGGATTTTATTGATGAATCATTCTAGCTCAGCACATATGATGGAGACTCCCTTCTCGGTGTTGACATCCGTTCTCGCTGGCCCCCAAGTGACGTGTGTGTTTTCCTAGATACCCTTCTTCATTCGTGCACACACGTTCACTATGGTTTTCCCCCTAGTCAAGGAATGCGCAGCATTCCTTAACTCTTTACTCCTAACCTAGAATCCCTCACTGTTACATGTGGCTGGGGGAATGGGTGCATGGAGGATGTGTGGTTGGGTGGAGGATGTGTAGTTGGGTAGAGGATGTGTGGGTGGGTGATTGTATATGAGTAAGGGTGTGTGGTTAAGGGATGTTTGGTCGGGGGATGGGTGGGTAAAGGATGTGTGGGTGGGTGAGTGTGGGGGATGTTTGTAGGTGTGGGCTCGGGATCTGTGAGTGGGCTGGGGGGAGATGGGAGATTATGTGGGTGAGTGCGGAATTTGTGTGTGGGTAGATGCGGAATATGTGAGTTGACGGGGAGATGTGTGTGTGGCTGAGGAATGTGTGTTTGGTTGGGTGGTTGGAGGTGTGTGGGTGGAGGAGGATATTGGGTGAGTGATTGTTGGTGGGAAATGGGACGGGTAGAGGATATGTGAGTGGGTCGGGAGATGTGTGTAGGTGGAGGATGTGTGCGTTATTGAATGTATGTGTGCTTGGGGTGTGGGTAGATGGGATGTGTGGTGGGTGAGAGGTGTGTGTGGGTGGGGAGATGTGTAGGTGTAGGGATGTGGTGGATGGGTGGGGGAATGTATTGTATGTGTGTGTGTGGTTGGGTGGGGGAGTTGGAGTGAATGGGGGGTGTGTGGGTGGGTGGTGGATGTGTCTCATAACATAGTAATATGCATTGTTTATGTTTACAAAATTCATTTGACAATGTTGTTTTCCTATGCACTGTTGATGAAAGAAAGATGAGTGATTGGAAGGGCCGAATGTAAGACGGGCCTGCGTGCACAATTTGTTACCCTTTGAAAATAAAGTCTGTTCGTTCGTTCGTTCGTTCGTTCGTTCTGTCTGTCTGTCTGTCTGTCTGTCTGTCTGTCTGTCTGTCTGTCTCCTTTTCTCTCTATCTATCTGTCTTTCTATATGTATGTCAGTTGGTCGGTCGGTCAGTCTGTCTGTATGTATGTCTGTCTATGCGCGAGTGTGAGTGCGTTTGTACGTATGTAGTGCGTGGCGACCTTGGTAATCCTAAAAATGTTGAAGAATTCTGTACTGACAAGTCCCTGTCAATTGGCGTAGACATGGGGCGCCACGCGTTGCCTCTGACGGTGGGAGACACCTACAGGTGTCACTGATCAGCTACCGCCCGCCCCAAGCTGGGCAGCCCCCGGCAAATTGGGTGCTGATCCGCCACAGCCTGCCTGCTTCAATGGGTGCTTGAGGCTAGGACAAAATATGGATCGCAGGCTGTAAAACCAATGCACCAGGTACAGATAACAATAAAAATAAAAATAGAAACCTCAAGCTACGGCTTGCAACCTGGAACGTGAGAACCACGTGTCCAGGAATCTCCACTGACTTGACCAATATTGATGATGTGAGAAAAACGGCTGTGATTGATGCTGAACTCAATCGTCTTAACATTGATATTGTTGGCCTGCAGGAGACTCGCCTCGCTGAGGAAGGGTCACTCAGGGAAAACAATTACACCTTTTTTGGAAGGGTAGAGGGCAGGCAGAAAAAAGGCAAAACGGTGTGGGCTTTGCAGTGAAGAATTCGCTACTGAGAATGATTGAAATTCCAGCAGGAGGAAATGAAAGACTATTATCCCTGCGCTTGGCAACCTCTTGTGCTTTTGCCACCATAATTACTGCATGTGCACCGACACTCGATTCCTCTGATGATGTGAAGAATTCGTTCTATGAGGAGTTAGACTCCGTGATCAAGGCAGTTCCAAAATCTGACTACATTTATATGCTCTGTGATTTCAATGCTCGTGTGGGCAAGGACTCGAGTTCATGGCCAGTGTGCCTTGGAAAATACAACATCGGTCGCATTAATGAAAATGGGCAAAGGCTGCTGGAGCATTGCACCAGTAATGACTTATGTATTACAAACTCCTTTTTTAAAACAAAAGAGATGCATAAGGTCACATGGGAACATCCAAGATCCGGCCATTGGCACCAGCTGGACTTCATCATCACACGGAGACAACATCTGAACCAATTATCATTGACTCGAAGTTACCACAGTGCTGACTGTGATACGGATCATTCTTTAGTTGTTGCAAGGGTTAGACTGAGACCAAAGAGAATCTACACAGCTAAACACAAATCTAGCCCCAGGATTAATATTATTAACACTCACGATCCTGAAAAGTGCGTTCAGTTTTAACAGCAACTTGAAGACGCTTTCACGGATACACCAGAAAATTGTACAGTAAATTAAAAGTGGGGTCAACTTAAGGAAACTCTTTATAAAACTGCCATAGGGGTTTACGGCACTGTGGATCATAAGAGTCAGGACTGGTTTGCGGCAAACAGAGAGACTCTGCAGCCCTTGATTGATAAGAAGAAGATAGCTCTCTTAAGAAACAAGGAAAGACCAACGCGCAGCACTCTGAGTGAGCTAAGGTAAGTTAGGAAGGATGTGCAAAAGGCTGCCACGCAATGTGCAAATGATTATTGGATCAAGTTATGTGAGTCCATTCAAATCGCAAGTGATAAGGGAAACATAAGAAGCATGTATGAAGGAATAAAGAAAGCCTGTGGTCCACTGATCAAAAGATCACCATTAAAAACCTTGACTGGAGAAATCATCACTGATAAGAAACAGCAGATGGACAGATGGGTAGAGCACTATTTGGAGCTTTACTCAAGTGAGACCAAACTAGCGGATGATGCCCTCAACGCAATAGAGGCTCTACCAACTCTTGACCACATGGACACACTTCCCACCATAACAGAAGTTAAGTGTGCTATAAATGAACTTGCATCTGGCAAGGCTCCAGGTAAGGATGAGATTCCAATAGAGGTTATCAGGAGTGGGCAAGATACACTCACTCTACAGATCCACCAGCTAATAGAGCTATGCTGGCGAGAAGGACAAGTCCCACAGGATTTCAAAGATTCAAGCATCATACTACTGTACAAGAACAAGGGCGATCGGAGCGACTGCAACAACTATAGGGGTATCTCACTTCTGTGTATTGTTGGAAAAGCAGAATTGTTCTGCGCAGACTTCAAGTCCTAGGAGATCAAGTCTACCCCGAATCACAGTGTGGCTTTCGACAGAACCGGTCTACCATTGATATGATATTCTCATTGCGACAAATGCAAGAAAAATGCCGTGAACAGAATCAACCACTGTTTATTGCCTTCATCGACCTCACAAAGGCATTTGATTTGGTCAGTCGTGAGGGTCTGTTCAAGGCACTAAAGAAGATTGGCTGCCCACCAACTCTTCTGTCCATTGTGGAATCGTTCCACACAGGCATGAAGGGTATAATCAAGTTTGATGGTGCAACTTCTGAAGAGTTTGAAATCAAGAGTGGAGTTAAGCAAGGTTGTGTACTAGCTCCCACCCTCTTTGGAATATACTTTTCACTTCTACTGAAATATGCCTTTCGTGATCAGGATGGTGGTATATACATTCACTCACGCTCAGATGGCGGCCTCTACAATGCTCAGAGATTGAAGGCCAAGACCAAAATTAGGAGGGTACTGATCAGAGAGTTGCTTTTTGCAGATGATGCTGCAGTTACGACCCACTCTGAGGAAGAATTGCAATGTCTACTATCTGCATTCTCCAATGCTTGTTCTGAATTTGGTTTAACAATTAGCAAAAAGAAGACACAGATTATGTCACAAGGTGCACATGGGGTACCATCAATCTTTATTGACGACGCCGAACTAGAGATGGTAGACCATTTTACATATCTAGGATCAGTGGTAAATAGCAAATTATCCCTAGATCAGGAAATCAACATCCGGATTGGTAAGGCAGCAACAACAATGAACAGGTTAAGAAAAAGATTGTGGGAAAACAGGAAGCTTACTGCCAAAACAAAAGTAATTGTCTATCAAGCCTGTGTCCCTAGTACTCTTCTTTTTGGCAGTGAAACCTGGACAACTTACTCACACCAAGAGAAACGTTTAAACAGCTTTCATATGCGGTGTCTGCGAAGAATTCTTGGTATTAAGTGGCAAGACAAAATCACAAATAATGAAGTATTGGAAAGATCAGGTTGTGTGACGGTTTATTCCATGCTCAGTCTTCGTAGACTTAGATGGATAGGACATCTTAGGAGGATGGATGATGGTAGAATACCAAAGGACATCTTTTTTGGTGAATTACAGATGGGTAAGAGATCTCAGGGTCGGCCTCTACTACGATACAAAGATGTGTGTAAGCGGGACATGATTGATACAGGCATTGATAATGCACATTGGGAGCAAGTCGCCGCTGAACGTGTTGCATGGAGGGCAAACATCAGAAATGGAATAAAGACAAAGGAGAAAATTATTGCAGATAAGTCACACACCGAGCGTGTGAGACGTAAGATGGTGCATGATGGTGGAAATGACCACGTGTTCACATGCACCCACTGTGAACGGACATTTACAGCGCAAATTGGCCTTATCAGTCACATTCGCTACCGCCATAGGTAAAAGTTATTATGCCTTTTTAAAGCACAAACTATCGTCTGTCAAGACGGCAAGGTGCCAATGTAATATATATTATATATATATATATATATATATATATATATATATATATATACTATATATATATATATATATATATATATTCATTCATGCATTCATTAATTCAGTAGCATGTCCTTTGCAGACATCGCTCCCATAACAACCTTCCGGTAAACCTCTCGATCATAAGCATGATGTCCGGCGTCCGATACACCCATCTGGAGATCATCCGCCACATTCTGTACCCATCTTCTCTTTTACCTTCCTCTTCCCCTCTTCCCAGGCATATACCCCTCCATTATTGTTCTCTCCAAACTTTCATGACGTTTCAATCAATCAATCAATCATGTGCCATGCCGGAAAGCGTGAGCGGTCATGACTCGCCACTTCACTCGATCACCAGTGTCGTGGATCAGCTCAGTGTTCCTGTCTCGTCCATGCCATGTGACCAAGCCATCCAGGTATTTTCCTCTCGGTCTGCCTCTTGGTCTGTTTCCTTCGATCTGACGTTTCAAGTGACCACGCGGGGAGGGGGTGTTTATCGTCTTTAATAGCCAGGCTTCTTCAATGTTCAGCTCTTGAAGTATGGACGCATTTGTTCTTTTCTTTACCCAAGATATTCTTAGAACTCGTCTATAACAGTTATATTAAATTCAATGTATGCGCTTTTCAGCTTGTTTAGCAAGTGTCCAGGTCTCACAGTCGTATGTTGTAATAGGAAGATACTGCTGTTATGCATTTTATGAGCTGTATTACATGGTGGGAAAGCCGTATTCCCTCATGGTTTCCCAAAGTTTGTTGTTGATGTGAATAATCCACAAAACATGAGAATATGTTTACATTAAATTCTCTACATTCTCTAGTATTAAACACAAATATTAAGATCTCTTGTTCTCTCCTCGTCCTTGTCTAAATCCAGTTGACAACGTGAATTTCTCCTTCAATTTTCTTACGAAGTTATGATTTTTAATAGAATGTTACATATGCCTGATGATCAGGGCAACAGTTCTATAGTTTGGTGCATAATTTCAGGTTGCCTTTTTGGTAATAGAAAATATAAGTAGTTCTCTTCAATCTTTTGGCCCAATGCCATATTCCAATATCTTTTACATAATGCGTGATAGATTTGTATGCCTTTCTTCTCCTCCCGCTTAATTAGTTCAGCTGGTATCTCATTACATCCAGGTGATTTAGCATTCTTCAGGTTTCTTTATAGCCCAAGCAATTTCATCTAATGAGGGTTAGGTTGTCTCTGCTGTCATTGGCTCATGCATCTCATTCATATCCTCACTGTCACTCATATCATACATTCCACTGCAGTACTCATGCCATCTTTCTAGAATTTGTCTAGATTCTGTTAAGGTATTTCCCATCTTGTCACAGATAACATTCAATTGAGGTTGAACATTTCTTGTCAATAACTTCATTTCTTTGAACATTTCGTAATCTCTTCCAGTCTTATGATATTTCTCTATACTGGTACAGCAATTTTGTATATATTGATTTTTGCGAGGTCTCGGAGGTTTGTCGCTGTGCCGCCAGCGTCTGCAGCCTACCTTGTGCCAGACGTATTGGTTACCCATTCCTCTGGAAAACACAAGATTAGGCCGAGAGAGGGAACATGTCGTTTGGGCACCACATGTATCTCTGAAGCTCTGCCCAGGCATTGTGGCCACATTCCAACTACATACTTTGGTATGTCAAGACTGCAAGGTGCCACTCATATATAAATAAATAAATACATGTTTTGCGTATCCTTTTACAGGACTTAGCTGTCAACAGCAGCATCTTTCACCTGTCTGTTGATCTCTTGGCAAGATTACGCTCAGTAGTTTGCCATTGCTTTCTGAGCGGCCGGCTCAGTATCCCGCAAGTCACGAGCGGGGGTCGAACCGCCTCAGCTCTCGCTCCGCTGCGAGACTCTGCGTGATAAACGGGATTACAGAGAGAAAGTGTTGTAACCCCACAGCCAGAGAGACCGGCCACTCATATATAAATGAGTGTGTGTATATAATATATATATATATATATATATATATATATATATAATATATATATATATATATATATATATATATATATATATATATATATATATATATATTGTTAAGGGAATTTTTATTTTTATGGAGTCCGTTGCAATGGATGTGTCTGTGTATGTCTCATCTTTACGCGGGAGCTACATATACCTAGCTTTTTGTATTTCTATAAATATTAAAATATTAAATTGTTGACCGATTTTTAATGTTGAGAAATGTTACCAAGGCAGAAGAGTATTACCGCGGCATAATAATAACAATTTCCTACGAAACCTTAATGGGCGCATCGTACGTAATGGGCGTCCTATTGTTAGCCTTTATAAGAGCCAGCCACATATCCTACCAGCTAAATCATGGTTAGGGAAGGCGTATAACATCATATATTTGCTGACTTTGTTCAATTGTTCACAACCTTGCTCGGGTCCAACACATTTCCAGTTAGCAGCGGTCGCTTTTATTCTGAGGCGTTCCATTAGCACATTGATAAAGGAAATACGTTATTTTTTAGCACTCCTGTAGCAATACGTCAGCAGAGCTGGCGGGACGTGGCGTTGGAAACTACCAGGACTGAGATAACAACAGAGCTAGCAAGACATGGCGTTGGAAACTAGCAGGCCACAGATAACAAGAGAGCTAGCAAGACATGACGTTGGAAACTACCAGGACTGAGATAACAACAAAGCTAGCAAGACATGGCGTTGGAAACTACCAGGACTGAGATAACAACAAAGCTAGCAAGACATGGCGTTGGAAACTACCAGGACTGAGATAACAACAAAGCTAGCAAGACATGGCGTTGGAATCTATCAGGCCACAGATAACAACAGAGCTAGCGGAACATAGCCTTGGAAAATATAAGGACAGAGATAACAGTTTGAAACTCTTCAGGACATTAAAGTAATGCGATTACGAGAACCTTAGAATCGCTTGGCACTGATCTAACGCCGTGATGACATTTCATCACATGCCCCACACAAGACACTATCTTTCGTTGGTTGCCCTGTCTTCATGCATAGCTCATGCCCCGGGTTTCTTAAATGCCCCGCGTCCTTGTCGTGTCGATGTACCCCTGACTCTTCTTCTTTGAACTACATCTATTACTGTTATTTAATTACTGTGACGTCTAATTTGGGTAAAGTATCTTCATCTCCCAGACACGATTCTGTATATGCGCCACTTTCTTTACGTGTTGACGTCTTACACAAAGTCGATATTTACTATTCTAGGTTCATTACACTCTAAGAGTATTTTTGAAAATATTTAATTTCCAAGCGTTGGCTTTCTTTGAACTTAACCATAGTCCATACACGTGTTATTATATCTAGAGCACTGGGCAGATTTGTGTGTGCGTGTGGATTTGCTTTCCCTATTACCAGTGTCTCTCGCATCAGGTGAACCCATCCCGACGTATGAGGTGCATGTAATTTATCTCTCCAAGCCAAGGACGAGAAGTCGACTTATTAGTCCAAAATGACCGGTGTAGGGGTTGATCCCGCTACCTTGGCATCAGCTCACAGGAAGTTTAAGAACGAGCGCTCTTATCCATGGGCATCCGTTAGAAGTTGGAGACAAATGCGATACACTCTGTTGCGGGAATGCCAGAAAGACAATTACAGTCATGAATATACCTCCCGTACAGGTCAGCGAGCTTACCTCTACATTATCCCTGTACTTGATAGAAGAAAGTTGAAACTACACGATGTCAATTTCTCACATTTGCACTAAACTGTGTGGCGCGACGTGTTCTATTGCCTGAAACTTCTGCTCCAAGATTGATCGGAACAAGTGAGAAGCTAGGCGCCAGAGCTGCCATAAAGTCCCTCATGTTGCAAAGAATATGACTGACACCTTGCCGTCTTGACAAACGATAGTTTGTAAATTGGAGTTACACCTACCTATAACACAATGCATGGGCTGAATTTAGAAACCATGTGTTGCCCATATAGCATGATCCTTCTCTCGGCCTGTTTAGTTGTAACACCAAATGTAACACCAAAACGCCTGGAACAAGACCTAGCTGCAGAAGCTGCCGGATCAGCAAAGCAATACTCTAACTGTCCGCCTATCGGAGTTTCCATCCTAGACCAGATTGCCGACCAAGGCTTAGGACTTGGCCTACCCTGTCATGACATTTAGTCTTTAGGTTGCATTTCCCCGTCGTAGAGTAAGGCATGTACCCTCCCAGTTGCCCTCCTCCGCCAGAAGCCGTTGGCACAATGTGGGTTGTCGGGTTTGGTGAGCGTCGCCCAATATTCGGCGCTAACAGAAAGCAGGTAGTACCGTCTACTGTCATGCGGTAGCTCAGTCATATCTAAGAGAATAATCACCAATATACATACACAGAGAGATTGAGCCAGTGCTTCCTTATCCCTGCCATACATTGCTTCGGTACAAAACTGATCAGTTATCAGTTATCAGTTATCAGTTATCAGTTATCAGTTGGTATAAACACTCAAGGTGTGGTCTTGAAAAGCGTCCTCAGAGTACAACGGCAGAAATGCAGCAAGGGTGAAGAATATCATTGGCCAATGTCGAAAACTGACAATTACAGATGTAGCTAGTGCTGTAAAACTGTGAAAGAACAATGAATATCTGCAAATAAAGTTGGCTGATTTATGGGACGCCAAATTTGTTCTACTGAAAGATTATCTGCTTCGTAACTTTGCTGTTAACTGACAGTAGTATGCAGATCTCCTTACCGAACTACAGACAAATATGTGATTTAAAAAACTAGAGATAGCAAGCTCTTAAAATCTCTCCTTGCTCCAAGACTACGCACAATCACATGAACCACAGCTGGATTGTGCAGCCAGCAACCAAGGATTAGAATATTGACATTCTTTCACACCCACCCTATTCTCCGGATTTGGCTCCATTCGACTTTTGTTTTCTTTTTCCAAATCTCAAAAAAGCTCAAAGAAAATCATTGTGACAGTGATGAAGAGGCCATACTGGCATGTGATAATCGGATTAGTTCGAAAAATTGGGTTTTCTATTCCCCAGATCTTTTCAAAGTAAAGCAGAGATGCATACGTGTGTCAATTCAAGCTATATTGAAGCGACAGAGTATTTAACCACTTGAGGTCTTTATGACATATTCTTAAAATTCTTGATAAAAGTGTATGACCAGCCTCTGTACATATTAGAGGAAAGAATGTTTAATTGAATATTGCTCTCGGTTTGGTGGAGAAAGCATAAACTATGAATGAGGCGAATTTCCCGGATAAGGCTAGTGGTGTAGTCACAGGAGTAAGGTTTTAAGGCAGTTACAGAAATGCCGTTCCACCTAGAGGTAGGGGCTGTGGAAATGGAGAGAGACATGTTATAGAGCCTCCTTATGGATGTACATAACATATTCATAGAAATTACAACCTAACTTTCTGCCGATTTCACCAACATATGACACGTTGCATATTTTGCAAATAATGGTTTACACTATATTACAGGGGTATTCGCGTGTGAATTCGTCCCTAATTTGAAACGCACCCTTCTAACACATAACCGAGAGGGACCGAATAACAGAAGAGCATGCTTTACATCTAGCTGGGAAACATATGGTAGCGCCTAAGGGTACACAACACATCCTTTCGACAAGAGACAAAACCGCTGAACAATAGATTAGTGCAGGGGTGGGCAAACTACGGCCCGCGGGCCGCATGCGGCCCAGAAACTGATATGATGCGGCCCTCGAGGACATTTAGAAAGAAACATTTTTACTTCTTTTTTAAAGTTATTTTGTTGAAATTTACAGAATTTCATTTACCGTTATGATTGTTTAAACATTTTGATAAAATTTCTTCTTAATTTTCTATTTTTGCAAACAGTCCTGGGCCTTCGTAATGCAATGCTAAAATGCGAATTTATCGATGTTATTATAGAGAAATAGTTATCGACATGTAAACATTTAATTAGGATGATTTTATGAAAAACATATATTTCTCCAGTGAATAAAATGATTTATTTTGCAGAAAAATATTTAATTTAAACTTTTTTTTTTTTTCTGTTATAAATTATTTCCACATTTACAATGTTCAACTTAATTTATTTGTTGTAGTAGTCATGATATATTTCTGAAATCTATTCTGAGTTTACTCCTTATTTTACGAAGTAGGTTTTGTTTCAGTTCCTTTTGAAAGTTTTGTAAAATTCTGACTGTTAGAATTTTATCGAAACATTGAATGTCACTAAATAAAACGTAAGATTGAAGATGAATGCCGTGTTTTTAATGATGAAAGGACAACTAAGTACTGTTTTATAAACGTTGTTAGCAATTCAGTTTGCTTGTTGTGTCGTGAGTTAGTGGCTGTCTTCAAGGAGTACAATTTAAAAATACATTATCAAACAAAACATTAAGATTTCTCATACAATTTAACAACCGAAGAGAGGGAAAGGAAATGCTCGGAGTTGGTAAAAATTTGGAGAAACAGCAAACTGTTTTCACTAAACAGTCTTCAATTCAACATGCTGCAACAGAAGCTAGTCTTGTGGTGTCACACATAATTGTAAAACAGAACAAGCCATTTTCTGATGGCGAGTTCATTAAGGAATGTTTGCTAGATGCAGGAAACATTATGTCCCCAAAAAAAAAAATAATTTGACTTTATCAAGAAAAACATTATTTTATCAAGAAAAACTGTTGACAAGATAAGAGACAATTTGATGCATAAACTTCAAGATGCATGTAAATAATTTGTGTGGTACTCTCTTGCATTGGATGACAGTACCGATGTAAATGATACTGCCCAATTATTGATATTTATACGTGAAATAAACACTTCTTTCAAACTCACTGAAGAGTTAATGAGTGTTGAGTCACTCAAAGACATAACCACAGGCCATGATATATGCAATGCTGTTACTAATTGTATTGAAAGCATTGGGTTGGTTTGGAACAAAATGGCAAGTGCTGCAACTGACAGAGCTCGTGCTTTGACTGGAAAACATTTAGATCTGGACAGTTGATAAGTGATAAGATTAAAGCAGCATATCCTGACCACACATTATTACCACTTCACTGTGTGATCCATTAAGAACATCTGTGTAAACCTGTTTTGAATATCAAGCATGTTGTTGACCCAGTTGTGAGTGTCATCACCCTCATTAGATCAAGAGGATTTAATCACAAACGGTTCAAGGGATTATTTGACGATTTGGAAACTGAACATTCCGATGTCCTGTACCACACCAGTATTCGAAGGCTGAGTCTCGGCAAGGTTTTGAGGCGATTGTGGGACCTCAGAGAAGAAATAGTGATGTTCCTAGAGATGAATGGCATTGAATGTGACTTTAATACTAACATTGTCAATATATAGTGGAAGTTAGACTTTATGTTTGCCATTGAAATTATAGAAAAGTTAAATGAACTGAATGTCAAACTTAAGGGCAATGGTGTGTTTACACATGAATTGTATGTACATGTAAAATCATTTCAGGCAAAACTCTCACTGTTCTCCAGACGAGCAAGTGAAAAGTGTTCTGTCACTTCCCTTTGCTGAAACAAGAAACCATTTTTGGGGAAATGGCTGAAAAGTACAAAGCCCAATTAGATGCATCGACTGAAGAATGTGGATGGCGAGTCCAAGATTTCAAGAACTTAGAGCCACAGTTCAATATTCTCAGTTCCCCTTATAGCGCAGAAGCTGATACAGCCACAGGGGACATACAGTTGGAGCTGCTTGACGTACAAGCAGATCATGACCTGAAAGAGACATTCAAGTCAGATGATTGGCTGGATTTTTCCTATCTATCTTTATCAGAAGAATCATTTCCCAACTTGAAAAACTTTGCAGCCAAAACTGTTATCATTGTTTGGATCAACACACATTTGCGAACAAACATTTTCTTGCTTGAAGATCAACAAATCTAAGAATAGGTCTTTACTGTCGGATGCTGTTATGCGAATTTCAACAAGTAAATTTGCTCCAGATTTCAATAGTATTGTCAAACATTGCCAGAAGTTGCAAACATCTCATTAGAAATCAACAATTTTACTGACAATGTAGTCGGTTTGTGTCTAAATTAAAGCCATTGATAGATAATTTTTTTTAAAAAGCTTTATTTTAATAACCAATTGCAAACTCTTGTCAACAAATTAGTAAAATTGTTTGTCCATATTGTAAAATATAATGTATAAATTCATAATTACTTATTTTGATAGGTTGCTGTAAACAAAGTGGACATTATATATATATATACTAGCTGACCCGGCCCGGCTTCGCCCAGACTCTGGTGGGGAGCATCTCATTTAATTCATATAAGTAGTCATATAAGTTCTCGTTCCCGTTACCGACTATCTGTCTGTCTGTCTGTCTGTCTGTCTGTCTATCTGTCTGTCTGTCTGTCTGTCTGTCTGACCCGGCCCGTCTTCGCCCAGACCTCTGATGGGGAGCATCTCATTTAATTCATATAAGTAGTCATATAAGTTCCCGTTCCGACTATCTATCTGTCTGTCTGTCTGACCCGGCCCGGCATCGCCCAACTCCTGGTGGGGAGCATCTCATTTAATTCATATAAGTAGTCATATAAGTTCCCGTTCCCGACTGTCTGTCTGTCTGTCTGTCTGTCTGTCTGTCTGTCTGTCTGTCTGTCTGTCTGTCTGTCTGTCTGTCTGTCTATCTATCTATCTATCTGTCTGTCTGTCTGTCTGACCCGGCCCAGCCCATGGTGGAGAGCATCTCATTTAAATTATATAAGTAGTCATATAAGATCCCGTTCCCGACTATCTGTCTGACTGTCTGTCTGTCTTGGGTAAATGTAGGAGGGAGGAGGAAGAGGGAGGTGGAGGAGGGAAGAGGAGGAGGAGGAGGAGGAGAGGAGTAGGGAGGAATAGGAGGGAGGAGGAGGGATTAGGAGGAGGAGGGAGGAGTAGGGTGGAGGAGGAGGCGAGGAGGAGGGAGGAGGAAGAGGGAGGAGGAGGGAGAAGGAGGGAGGAGGAGAACGCAGGAGGAGAAGGGAGCAGGAGGAGGAGAGGGAGGAGGAGGGAGAGGGAGGAGGAGGGAGGAGGAGGAGAGAGTAGGAGGAGGGAGGAGGGCGGAGGGAGAAGGAAGAGGGAGGAGGAAGAGGGAGAAGGAGGAGGGAGAAGGAGGAGAAGGAGGGGGAGGAGGGAGGAGGAGAAGGAGGAGGGGAGGAGGAGGAGAGGAGGAGGAATGTGAAGGGAGGAGGAGGGAGGAGGTAGAGGGAGGAGGAGGAGGGAGGGATGGCGGAGGAGAGAGAGGAGGAGGGAGGAGGAGGAAGAGGGAAGGAGGAGGAATGTGAAGGGAGGAGGGGGAGGAGGTAGAGGGAGGAGGAGAGGAGGAGGAGGAGGTTAGAGGGAGGAGGAGGGAGGGAGGAGGAGAGAGGGAGGGAGGAGGAGAGGAGGAGGAGGGAAGAAGGAGGAGGAGGGAGGGAGGAGGAGAGGTGAGGAGGAGGGAGGAGGAGGAGGAGGAGGAGAGGGAGAGAGGAGGAGGAGGAGGAGGAGGGATCAGGAGGAGGGAGGAGGAGTAGAATGTGAAGGGAGGAGGAGGGAGGAGGTAGAGGGAGGAGTGAGGAGGAGGAGAGGGAGGAGAAGGAAGGAGGAGGGAGGAGGAGGAGGAGGGAGGAAGAAGGAGAGGAGGATTGGTGAGAAGGAGGGATGAGGAGGAAGAGGGAGGAGGAGAATGTGAAGGGAGGAGGAGGTAGAGGGAGGAGACGGAGGAGGAGAAGGGAGGAGGAGGGATGAGGATGAGAGAGGAAGAGGAGGAGGAGGAATGTGAAGGGAGGAGGAGGGAGGAGGTAGAGGAGGAGGAGGAGGAGAGAGGAGGAGGAAGGAGGAGGGGAGGAGGGAGGAGGAGGAGGAGGGAGGAAGAAGGAGGAGGATGGAAAAGGAGGGATGAGGAGGAGGAGGGAGAGGAGGAAGAGGGAGGAGGAGGAATGTGAAGGGAGGGGGGAGGGGAAGAGGAAGAGGGTAGGAGGAAGAGTGGATGAGGAGGAGGGAGGAGGTAGAGGGAGGAGGAGGAGGGAGGAAAAGGGAGTAGGGGAGGAGGAGAGAGGAGGAGGAGGGAGGAGGTATGAGGAGGAGGAAGAGGGAGGAGAAGGGAGGAGGTATGAGGAGGAGGAAGAGGGAGGAGGAAGGAAGGAGGGAGAGGGAGGGAAGAGGAAGGAGGAGGAAGAGGAAGGAGGAGGAAGAGGGATGAGGAGGAAGAGGGAGGAGGAGGATTAGGAGGGAGAGGGAGGATGGGAAGAGGAAGAGGGTAGGAGGAGGAGGGGAGAGGAGGCGAAGAAGGGAGAAGGAGGGAGGAGGAGAAGGAGGAGGAGGGAGGAGGAGGGGAGAGGAGGAGGGAGGAGGCAGAGGGAGAAGAAGGAAGGAGGAGGAGGAAGGAGGGAGAATGAGGAGGGGAGGAAGGAAAGGGAGGTGGAAGAGGAGGAGGAGGGAGGAGGAAAGAGGTAGGGGAGGAGGAGGTAGAGGGAGGAGGAGGAGGAAGGAAAGGGGAAGGAGGAGAGGTGGAGTGAGGAGGGTAGGAGGAGGAAGAGGGAGAGGTGAGAAGAGGGAAGAAAGAGGAGGGAGGATGATGAGGGAAGAAGGAGGCAGGAGGAGGAGGAGGGAGGCAGGAGGATGAGGAGAGGGATGAGGAGGGAGATGAGGAGGAGGGGGAAGATGAGGGAGGAGTCGGAGGAGTAGGATGGAGGAGGATGGAGGAGGAGGGGAGAAGGAAGAGGGAGAAGGAGGAGGGAGGAAGGGAGAGGGATGAGAGGGAGGAGGAAGAGGAGAAGGGTGGAGGGAGGAGGTAGAGGGAGGAGAAGAGAGGAGGAGAGAGTTCGCCATTCCGAATTCATACTCGTCTAGTTCTTCCCTTCTACACGACTGTAGATAACTTCCTTACACATAAAAAGATGAATTGTTATTGATATTGCCGTGGCATGGAGGAATATCAGCAGCAGAGTTGATCCAAAAAACCAAAGACTGAGATCTACGGAGAGCCATGAACGCCTACGCCAGCCGGCACGACACTTGATGATGATGATTGCCGTGTGACGATTCTGTGTAGTCCACGTCATTTTCTTCCCTTTCCCTAGCGTTTTGGTTCGGGGATTCTTTCATCATCATCATCATATATTTACTGTACGTATTTTGGGAGGGGGAGGAGGGAGGAGGAGGAAGAAGAAAAAAAAACTATGACAGTTGACAGCTCTGGAATGAAAGGAAGGCGTGTAGAAAATTTCATCTCAATCGGATGGGCCGTTCGCGAACAAATAAAGGACATAACATATATTTACATTATATATTTACATACATACACTTTGTTTTATAGATATATATATATATATATATATATATATATATATATATATATATATATATATATATATATATATATATATATCATTATCAAGTGCCGTGCCGGCTGGCGTAGACCTTCATGGCTCTCCACAGATCTCGGTATTTGGTTTTCTGGATCAATCCGTCCAGCATCATTGCTCTTGGTCTGCCTCTGCCTCTCTTCCCCTCGATCTATTCCAGTTGTCACGATGTTCTCCAATGCCTCTCTTCTCATCACATGACCAAAGAAAGCTGTTTGTCTCTTTCTTATTGTTGTATACAGTGTTCTAGTTTCATTAGCCTCTTTCAGGCAATCGTTGTTAGTTACTCTGGCAGTCCAAGGAATTCGCAACATTCGTCTTAGAAACCACATCTCTGTTGCTTCTAAGTTCTTCCTAATTTGTTCATTTACATTCCAAGATTCGCTGCCATACAGCAAAACTGGTTCTATATAGCATTTTAGCACTATCTTTCTTATATTCATTGATAGCGACTTATTGCATAAGATACTCTTCATTTTCAGAAATGCGGCTTTTGCCTGCCCTATTCTGCTCTTAATCTCTATTGTACCTCTTCCATCTGATGTTATAAGTGCCCCTAGGTATTTAAAATTATCCATTTGGTTGAGAGTTTCCCCTTCTATTTCTATTTCACATTTTGGTGTCCCCATTTTCTTTGATATCACCATTGTTACTGTTTTCTTGATATTCAAGGAGAGTCCTTTCTGTGCACTCTCTGATACTACAATGTCCAATAATTGTTGTAGGTCTGTTGCATTATCCGCCACCAATACTGTGTCATCTGCATAGCGTATATTATTTATATTATATCCTCCAACTAGTATTCCTGGCATCTCTTTGATCTCTCTCATTATTACTTCGCTATACAGGGAGAAAAGATCTGGTGACAAGACACACCCTTGTCGTACTCCTAGCTTTATCTGTTAGTAACTACCCTCTTTATTTCCCATTTTAATTGCTGCTACTTGGTTCCAGTATATATTCTTTATTATTCTTAAATCTTTTCCATCAATGTTGATATCTTCCAACATGTTAATCAGCTCATCATGTTTTACTTTATCAAATGCCTTAGTATAATCTATGAAGCATAAATATATGTCCCTCTGTTTCTCTATTGACCTTTCTATTAATGTTCGTAATATATATAGATTGCATTGTTTGTACCCTTTCCTTCCACAAATCCATACTGTTCTTCACTAATTTCCATTGTTATTTTCTTTCTTGTTCTTCTCATTATAATTCTGAGTAGAAGCTTAGTGACATGGTTTATGAGGTTAATTGTACGAAAATCTTCACATTCAATTACTCCTGGTCTCTTTGGTATTGCTATAAATACAGATTTTACCATATCGCTCGGTAAATATCCACTGTTGTAAATATCATTTAGCATTTTGGTTAATATATCTACCCCAAATTCTCCCAATACTTCTAATTCTTCTACTGTGATTTCATCTGGCCCAGCTGTTTTTCCTTTCTTCATATGTTTCATAGCGTCAGCGACTTCTTCTTTTAGAATAGGTGGGCCTTCTAAGTTACTTTCTTCTGTTAATTCTTCCCTTTCTCCATTATATAATTCTCTTATATACGCATTCCACCTCTTCATTATAGCATCTTCCTCCAATAATATCTTTCCTGTTTTTGATTTCAAACACCCTGCATTTATTCTAATTTTTCTTCCTGAGAGCTCACTGATTTGTCTGCGCATACTTTTTTGATCTTTAATCTATATATATATATATATATATATATATATATATATATATATATATATATATATATATATATATATATATATATATATATATATATATATATGCCCCCCCCCCAACACCATGGTATGGGGCCAAAATTAAACCCTAACCTTCTCAGTTCGAGGCGACTGCACTAGCCAGGCGGCCTTTATTCCTCAGGCTCAAAGACCCTCTGCTATACACCGCAAGGTACTATACTCAATGTGGCCCTACGCACAAAATGTTTTCCCACCCCTGGATTAGCAGAAAGCCAGGGCCAACGAACAACGATTAGCTCGCATAGCGCCTATACGAAGATCTTGTCCTGAAATCAGTTCTTAGCCTGACAGCAAAACCATAACGGACCGTAGAAAGAGGAAACAAAACAAAACGTAAGAACACCGTTTGTCGAATTAACACGAACCTGAACTTCCTGCGATCCCTTTGTTGAAAAGTGCGTGTCAAGTGTGGAATACTCCACAATTCACGAAAGCCGCATTTAGATCGACAGTGCTTATAGTCTGTGTATAGTTAATTAGCTTTGTTTCGTGCTGACTACAATCAAACTGATAGTGGGGAAATGTAGCCTCGAAGAATCTTCCCAGCGGTCGCCTTACCAGACATGTCTCAGAGACACAGCCAAGTTGTCGACTTTACAGCCGTAGGACGTTTTAATCAAGACAGATGTAAACAGAGGCCCAGACTTAAAACCACAGGGATAGTTCGTGACAGAAGAAAAAAGGTTAACTTAGTTTACAGACAGATATTTTAGGACAAATGATACAATCTTAAACTGTGTATATATCCGAAGGAACAGACAATAAATAAATATATATTTTATAGAGGTACTTTCTTCTTCTTCTTCTTCTTCTTCTTCTTCTTCTTCTTCTTCTTCTTCTTCTTCTTCTTCTTTTTCTTCTTCTTCTTCTTCTTCTTCTTCTTCTTCTTCTTGTAGAACGCACACCACCCATCATCGACCCCATTAATGTGCATATCAGCAACAGGCTCCAGACCTTAAGTGGCAGCAGACCAGAAATTACAGGGCTTAGCAGCTACCAATACTGAGCATCAACAACCAGCCCAAACAAGCAACGACTATAATAAACAAGAACACATGAAAGACGACAGCGACCAGTGGCAACAACCCAAACGGACACGTCAACATCGTGAAATAACAATAGATGACAGTACAATACATGTCATCATTGGAGACTCCCTGCTCAAGGGAATCTATAGTGACTGCATGTCATTTTCTGACAGCGAAACAACTTCGATCTACCCTCTACCAGGAGCCGACATTGATAAGCTGATCGCTACACTGCGGAAATTCAAAGTGAACGTCAGAATTAGAAAAGCAACAGTCCATATTGGTGTCAACGATATTATGAACATAATCACAAGCACCTCACAAGTAGCTTCATTGGAGGTGTTGTTGCGAAATAAATTTCCTAAATCATCTATTTTCTTTTCATCAATCAATAAACCCTGTTATGGATTCCAGCGTCGTTCTGCTGATGTTGGCAATATAACTCTATATAAATTTTGTAAAGATAATAACATGGATTTCATTAATAACACACCGTATTTCACATCGCCGTCCGGGGCTCCCAAGAAAAAACAACTATACAGGCATCAAATACAGTGTTCCAAACTAGGAAGTACCATACTAGCGAAGAACATAAAATATCTTGAACGTGCACAATAACCAGTACCAGTTACAGGAGTAAACCGAGCTTCACCTCCGGCATTAGCCATCGCTCAGTGTTCAGAAAACACTCAATTTCCTCCCACACCACTCTTGTCTATTCCCCAGGAATGCAATGCCGTGAATAGCAACCCATTCTCCAATCCCAATGTTGCTAACTACGATGCTTTGTTTCCTTCCTTGTCCGTAAATCAGTCTTCCCCCTATCATGTCAAAGGTGACACCGTTAAACAATGGTGCTGTATCCCCGATGTCCTGCTTCCAATTTAAGCTCGTCCAGTAACTCTCATAGCAGTGGTTCCTCGTTGGACGGTAATTTAAACTCATATCAGTGGAACCGTCAACTTCAACAGCTAATGCAATACAATCCTGCAGACCTGCACCAAGCTTTCATGACGTCACTCCAGCACAGACATTTTCCTACCCCCTCTAATAGCCTTAACTACTACAAAATAAAGTTTCAAAACCTCTGAAATTTTCTACCACAAGCAACATCATCCTGTCATTGTGTAATGTTCGCCAATCACGATAAGTGGCTCATCAAAGATGGTCTACATATAAACCATCTCAACATATATCATTTGCTCAATAAATTACCTGAGCTTTCGGTAATACTATGCAGACAGTTCCATGTGTTTGGAATCACAGAAAGTCGTCTCAACGACAAAATAACCTACTCTGAAACCTCTCTTATGAAGTTTAAAGTACTTCGAGGAGATGCAAATAAAATATTTTTAGACAGGTAGTGCTGTATACATTTCCAGTTCTCCCGACTGTTTCCGTAGAAGAGATCTCGAGACAGTAGAGATAGAATGTATTTGGTTAGAAGTGAAGCCAGTCAGCCAGCAACCGTTTCTCATGGGATGCCTATATCGGAATCCTTGTACTGGGTAAAGTTGGTATGACTGTTTCACTACAATTATGGATAGAGTGCTTACAGCATAGAGTGTTTACAGCAGGTAGAGAAGTCATGGAGGAGCGGCTGGCCGAGTGGATAGAACGCCGGACTCTCCTTCGGGAGACCCGGGTTCGATCCATCGGTAAGGTGTGGGATTTTTTATTGTCGGGGACCAAAATTAAACCCTAACCTTCTCAGTTCAAGGCGACTGCACTAGCCAGGCGGCCTTTATTCCTCAGGCTCAAAGACCCTCTGCTATACACTGCAAGGTACTATATTGGCAGTAAATGACAGTTTTTTGACAGAGAAGTCATGATACTGGATGACTTTAACATAGAGATTACGAAATCCAACCAGACATGGGACGTTATCATTCTATCTTACACTTTGAAACAACCAATAAACCATCCCACAAGGGTTACAGACACCTCCTCAACAATAATTGATCATATATATGTTACTTGTCCAGTTAATATTATTACCCAATATGTTTTACACGATCGAAAATTGGGTTCACAACTCTTAAACTAAACATGTAAGCATAAAATTTAGAAATTTTTAAGCTCTCAACCAAAATTTATTTTTAGACGACTTAAAATTGCAGCCCTTGAAAATGTTTACCAACTTCCTGATCCGGATGATGCACTAGCGTACTGGACAAAGACAGTCTACAGTGTGTTTGATAAACATGTGCCTAACACAGAAGTTCGAGTCAAGAATGAACATAAATCCCCATTGGTCACCAGCGAAGTTCTCGAAATAATAAGAGAACGAGATACAGGTCACAAAAATAAAGATTGTATCAATTACAGCAGACTAAGAATTAAAGTTAAATATGCAATTCGTAGGGTAAAGAAAGATCATTTCAAAAATTTTATTGTAGATAAATCAAACAGCACAAATATATGGAACGATATTAACTCGCTTACCAACAAGAAACACTCTTCGAAGTCAGCAATACCAACCACTATAACATCCGAGGATTTCAGCTGTTTCCTTCAATCATAAATAGAGAATATTAAGTCTTCAATGCCAGTCTCAGCATGTAATTTAAGTTCACTGTCATAATTCTGTGATGGGAAGTGCTCTAGAAATATTCCCCCTGAGATTTCCTTGATGTCTCTTGCAGAAATATATAAATAACTCTCAAAACTCAAAGCAACAAATTCAGAAGGCCTAGATGGTTTCAGTCATAGAATTCTACGCTGTGCTGCACCAATTATTAGTGAGTCCAAAAAACTACTTCCCATCTGCCTTTAAAATAGCTAAAGTTTATCCTCTACTTAAAAATGGCTCAACTGATAATAGCGTACTTGAGTAATTATAGACCTATTAAACCCATTAGAAAATCACGTCCATAAAATAACATAACATCATTTAAGTAACAACCATCTAATAATTGATAGTCAATCTGGGTTTCCACATAAATATTCTTGCCATAGTGCCCTAACAGAAATGACCGATAACTGGCATCTTTGTATCAACAACAGCTACATTTGTGGAGCAGTATTTGTAGACTTTAAACAAGCTTTAGATATGGTAGATCGTGATATTTTAATTACAAACCTAAAGCAACTGAAGACTAGCACCAATATGGTGAGCCTAATTACGTCATTTTTATCCGATAGACAACAAGTAGTGTCCTTCAATAACTGACTATCAAGACCCACACAACTTAATACTGGTGTACCTCAGGGCTCAATACTAGGTCCGCTGCTTTTTGCAGTTTATATTAACGATCTTCCTTTATATCTAAATACTTCGTGTGACCTATTCGCAGACGACTGCACTATATACACTAGTCAAGAGAACCGTAGTGACTTAGATTGCTCTTTACAAAACGATCTTGATAACCTTAGTAGATAGAGCAATGAAAACAGCATGCAAATTAACATCTACAAAACCAAATCCATGCTAATAACGACCAGACAAAAACTACAGACCCGAGCCATAACTGGGGCACCGCTCGAGCTCCACGTGGACACGTTACCTATAGTTAATGTAAATGAACACAAAACATTAGGTCTTTTCATTGTCAGACATTTAAACTGGAGCTCTTATTTTCACGTCCTTACCAAGAGAATAGCACAACAAGTTTACCAAATTGCTAACATTGAGCACTTCTTGGATGAAAGCACACGAAAAATATTCTATGCATCCTATATCCAATCACCACTCGATTACTGTTCCACAGTGTGGGATGGTTGCCCTAAATCTAATATGAAACGACTATGTACGCTTCAAAAACGCGCCATACGTCTAGTTTCTGGTATAAAGCACATTGAACATAATAACTTATATAGTCATCTAAGACTTATACCACTTCGAAAACTGTTCCTTTTCAACAAAGCCAAATTAGTGAATAAAATTATATATGAGGATACCCCAGAGTATCTTCTAACGCTAATTCAATCTAATGCAATGAACAGTAAGCACCTAAATGTATTACGTGTTCCGAAGCCTAGACTGGACTTACACAAAACATGTTTCGCGTATTCTGGCGTGTATTCACTTGTAGAATAGCCTTCCACCAGATCTGAAAAATCCAATGAGTCCCTACACATTCAACCGAAAACTCTTTCAATACTTACTCCATACCGACTATATGCCTCCATAAGTCACCTACTGGTATCATTTTTCACTATCATTCTCTGTGTGTGTGAGTGAGAGAGTGGGTAAGAGGGTGAGTGAGAAAGGGTGTGAGTGACAGAGTGAGTATGAGACAGAGAGAGTGAGAGAGTTTGTATGTGTGTGTGCCTGGGTGAGTGAAAGAGTGAGTGAGAGTGTGTTTGCACGTAATTGTGAAATATTGAGTGAGAGGATGAGTGAGTGTGTGAGAGAGATTGTGTATCTGCGTGTCTGTGTGAGAGAGTAAGAAAGTGAGTGAGTGAGTGTGAGTTAGAGAGTCAGCGAGTGAGTGAGTGAGTAAGGGATAGTGAGTGATTGAGAGAGAAATTGTGTGTATGTGCGTTTGTGAGTATGAGAGCAAGTGAATGTGTAAGAGAGAGAGAGAGAGAGAGAGAGAGAGAGAGAGAGAGAGAGAGAGAGACAGAGACTGGGTGAGTGAGAGTGTGTGAGAGAGTGAATGAGTGAGAGAGAGAGAGAGTGAGTGCGCTTGTCTTTTCTGTTTGTCTTTGTATGTGAGTGGGAGAGTGATTTAATGTGGTTTATAGAGTGAATGAGTGAGTGTGAGTGAGAGAGAGAGTAAGAGAGTGAGTGTAAGAGAGTGAGTGTAAGAGAGTGAGTGTAAGTGGGAGAGTGAGTGAGAGATTGAGTGAGAGAGAATGAGACAATGAGAGAGTCAGTGTGTGAGTGTGCGTGAAAGAAAAATAAAGAGAGAGAGAGAGAGAGAGAGAGAGAGAGAGAGAGAGAGAGAGAGAGAGAGAGAGAGAGAGAGAGAGAGAGAGAGAGAGAAAGAGAGAGAGCTGAGCGCACTAATGCATGTGACATGCTATGCCATATGTTTTCTGTATCATCATCTTTCATTTTAGCATTTTTACTGCCACTTGAATTTAACATGCTCTGCTTATTTCAATATGTTTATGTCAATTCTAGGAATTATCTTACTGAATTTCACCATTTTTTTACGTTACGCAATGTATAAGATATTTTCATTCACCATTTTCCATATTGTTTTCTAATTTTTGATGTTTTTGTTAGGATGTTCACGATAGTCGTCAATGTATGTGTGTGTAAAGTGTAGGAGTTTATTCATAATAGTTTTAGTGATGTGTGAGGGGATGTGTGATGTCTCCAGATCTTTTTTCCCTATACAGTGAAAATATTTTCAGAAATGTAGAGGATATAACTGGAATCAGTATTGAAGGACGAAACATCAATAACATTAGATATGCAGATGATACAGTAATAATTGCAGATAATGCGCGGTCCACAATTTAATATTTTAATATTTATAGAAATACAAAAAGCTAGGTATATGTAGCTCCCGCGAAAAGATGAGACATACTAAACACAGACACATACATTGCAACGGACTCCATGAAGATGAAAATCCCCTTAACTATATATATATATCTTATTATATATTATATTATATCATATATATATATATATATATATATATATATATATATATATATATATTGTTGAGGGAATTTTTATCTTCATGGATTCCGTTGCAATGTATGTGTCTGTGTTTAGTATGTGTCAAAAATCAGTATATACAAGATTGCTGTACCAGAATAGAGAAATATCATAAGACTGGAAGAGATTACGAAATGTTCAAAGAAATGAATTTATTGACAAGAAATGTTCAACCTCAATTGAATGTTATCTGTGACAAGATGGGAAATACCTTAACAGAATCTAGACAAATTCGAGAAAGATGGCATGAGTACTGCAGTGGAATGTTTAATATGAGTGACAGTGAGGATATGAGTGAGATGTATGAGCCAATGACAGTAGAGTCAACCTGAAGCACTCATTAGATGAAATTGCATGGGCTATAAAGAACCTGAGGAATGCTAAATCACCTGGATGTAATGAGATACCAGCTGAACTAATTAAAGCGGGAGGAGAAGAAAGCATACAAATCTATCACGCATTATGTAAAAGATATGGAAATATGGCATTTGGCCAAAAGATTGGAAGAGAACTATCTTTATTCTAATACCAAAAAGGGCAACCTGAAATTATGCACCAACTATAGAACTGTTGCCCTGATCAGTCATGCATGTAAAATTCTATTAAAAATCATAACTTCGTAAGAAAATGGAAGGAGAAATTCACGTGGTTCAAACTGGATTTAGACAAGGAAGAGGAACAAGAGATCACATTCTTAACATGTGTTTAATAATAGAGACGTGTAGAGAATTTAATGTAAACATATTCTCATGTTTTGTGGATTATTCAACATCAACAACAAAAACTTTGGGAAACCATGAGGAATATGGGCTTTCCATCACATGTAATACAGCTCATAAGAATGCATAACAGCATGTATCTTTCCTATTACAACATACGACTGTGAGACCTGGACACTTACTAAACAAGCTGAAAAGCGCATAAACTGAATTTGAATATACATGTTATAGACGAGTTCTAAGAATATCTTGGGTAAAGAAAAGAACAAATGCTTCCATACTTCAAGAGCTTAACATTGAAGAAGCCTGGCTATTAAAGACGATAAACACCCTCTCCCGCCACCCAAAAAAAAAAAAAAAATTCAAATATTTTGGTCACTTGAAACGTCAGATCGAAGGAAACAGACCAAGAGGCAGACCGAGAGGAAAATACCTGGATGGCTTGGCCACATGGCATGGACGAGACAGGAACACTGAGCTGATCCACGACACTGGTGATCGAGTGAAATGGCGAGTCATGACCGCCCACGCTTTCCGGCATGGCACATGATTGATTGATTGATTGATTGATATGTGAGGCAACTGTGTATGTGTGAGTATGTCTGTGGGTAGATGGGTGGATGTTTGTATGTGTGTCTATGTGTGTGTGTGTGTGTGTATGTGTGTGTGCATGTCTATATGTGTGTATGTGGTGTATGGGTGTGTATGTGCGTATATGTGTGTATGTGTATATCACATGTGTATGTGTGTGTACTTGTGTGTGTGAGTATGTTTGTATGTGTGTTTATGTGTGCGCACATGTGTGTTTATATGTATGTGTGTGTATGTGTGAATGTGCGTGTGTATGTGTGTATGTTCGTGTATGTGTGTATGTGTTTGTGTGTGTATGTGTTATGCATGCAGTGTATGCGAGGGAGCGTGTATTTGTTTTATGTGTGTATTTGTGTGTATGGGTGTGGGTGTGTGTATGTGTGTAGGTGTGTATGTGCGTGTGTATATGTGTGTATTTGCATGTGTATTTTGTGTGCGTATGCTCGTATGTATGTGTATATGCTTGTGTGTGTATGTGTGTGTGTGCGTGCGTGTGTGTGTGGGTGGATGGGGGATGTATGGGTGGGTGAAGGGATGTGTGGTAGGTAGGGGAGGTGTGTGTGTGTATGTGTGTGGGGGGGGGGGGGATGTTTGGTTGGATGGTTGGAAGTATGAGAAGGTTGATGGGTGGAGAGTTTTGTAGGTGGGGCATGTGTATGTTGGTGGGGCATGTGTGTGGGTGGGTGCGTGGGTGAGGGATGTGTGGAATGACTGGATGTATGGAGTTGTGGGGGATTGTGTGTGTGTTGGGGATGGGTGTGTGTTGGGTGTGCTTTGTGTGTTGGGGATGTGTGTGGGGGATATGTCTGTGTGGGTGGGGTGTATGTGGGTGGGGTAAGTGTGGGTGGGTGGAGGTGTATGTGTGGGTGGTGAGGGTGTTTGTAGATGGGGTGGGTGGGATACTGTGTGGAGATGTGTGTGTGGGTGAGATATGTGTGGGTGGGAGGGGAGAGACTATGTGGGTGGGGAATATGTGTAAAGAGGATGTGTGTAAGTGGGGGATGTGTGGGTGGGTGCGAGACTTGTGTGTGGGTAAGTGCGGAATGTGTTGGTTAACGGGGAGATATGTGTATGGGTGGGGGATATGTGGTTGGGGATATGTGTTTGGCTGTTTGGTTGGGGTGGGCGGGTGGGTGGTTGCGGTGTGTGGATGGGTAGTGGATATGTGGATGGGTAAGTGTTGGTGGGTTATGGGATGGGTTGAGGATGTGTGGGGGATTTGTTTGGGTATGGGATGTGTGGGTGGGAGATAGGTGAATGGGTGCATGTATGTGTCCCTGGGTGTGTGTGTATGTGTGTGTGGGTAGGAGATGTGTGTGGGCGGACGTGTGGTGGGTGGAGAGATGTGTGTAGGTTGGGATGTGTATGGGTGTGGGATGTGTGGGTGGGGGATGATGTGGATGGATGGAGGATGTGAGTGTTGGTGGGGCTTGTGTCTCATAACATGGAATATGCATTGTTTATGTCTACAACATTCATTTGACAATGTTTTTTGTGTCTATGTAAATGTATTATGCACTATTGATGAACGATAGATGACTGATTGGAAGGGCCGACTGTAAGACAGGCCTGCGTGCCCAATTTATTACGATTTGAAAATAAAGTCCGTCCGTTCGTTCGTTCGTCGTTAGTCTTCTCTTCTTCTTTTCTTTCTTCTTTTTCTTTTTCTCTTTTCTTCTTCTTCTTCTTCTTCTTCTTCTTTCTTTTATTTCATCCTCCTTCTCTTTTTTCTTCTTTCTTCATTTTCTTCTCCTTTTTCTTATCTCCTTTCTTCTTTTCTCTTCTTCTTCTTCTTCTTCGTTCTTCTTCTTCTTCGTTTCTTCTTCTTCTCTTATTCTTCTCTTCTTCTTCTTCTCATCTTCTTCTTCTTCTTCTTCTTCTTCTTCTTCTTCTTCTTCTTCTTCTTCTTCTTCTTCTTCTTCTTCTTCTTCTTCTTCTTCTTCTTCTTGATGCCTCCATCAACAGTATTTTCTTTCCAGCTTCTCTGTGAATACTATATTTGTATGTATTGTTCATGATATGTAAGACTACCGTCACAAACAATATCTTATTCTTCTAATTGCTTTTAATCCCATTGTCATGTGTAAATGTAATCTGGGTATTCCTATACTCTTTTTACCTTCCGTTTTACTTCTGTCATTTACATAATTAACTATGCCTATTGACATGTCATATACTGCTTTTATGTGTGTAATACTATTAACGTAATTATAAAATATTAAAATTGTAAAGTTCTTGTTAACATAAAACATATGAAATAGCAAAGAACATTATTTAACCAATATAATGGCATTCAACAAGGTTTTGTGTGGGGGTTTTTTTCCTTCGATTGACGAGAATGTGTATTCACCCAGTCACTGAAGCAGAAAATTTAAAAAAAAAAAAAACTACGTGGTGGGTGAACCGGAGATGCAGTAGGCATATCTCAACTGGATTATATTTAGTTTGAATAGATGAATGGTTTTGAGAGCGTGAGTTATCTGTGAATCTAGCTTTCCCACTACATCCATTTGTCTTGCATAAGTTTACACTAATGGGTAGTGCACACTGTTTATGGATTTTATTGTGTGTTATCCTGGCCTCTATTACTTGCCGCATTTGTGTTTTACCTTCCTTTGTTGCCTCGGATAACCTCCCCAGGGTGGACATTGTAAGTGTGTTGGCTCTTAGTTTCCTGGATACAATATATACTATATTGTGTTCTCCATAACAGAGTTTGTTCAGTCTTACAGACCGAATAAAGTTGTTCGACGTTGGTGGTGGAATTTTCTATGAATAGTTTGTTATACTGTTTACAAGGGGAAGTGGTCGTGCTCCTGTGGGACCAGGCGGAGAAGGTGAGGGAACATACTGAGAACCCGTATATGGAAAGGGTGAGATTGCGGGAGATTGGCAGGGGTTCTGGTAGATTGGCAGGGGTTCTGGTAGAATCTCAAAACTGAGAGGGAAGACCAGGAGAACTTTCAATCAGATAGCGGTGTGAACGATTAGTAGTGTGACTCTTCGCTGGCTTTTGAACGAGTTTACGGAGCGCGTATGGGAATGTGCCATGTAGCGTCGGAGGCAAGGGACAGTGATTTAGAATAAAATACGGAAATTGTGGCAAACAGAACAGGAAGAGATAACCAAAAAGCGGCATAATACGCAAGTTGCTAGATGACGTCACGGCGTACTACGTCACTAAAGTTAGTTAGGTTTTGGGATGATCATGGAGCCAGTCTGATAAATAACAACACTGAAATATGAACGCAAATATCCAGCAGAAAGACATCGCGAACATGCCATCTAGTACTCTAGGAAGATAAGGAAAAGAGGCATAGTCTGCATTACGGAGAACGATCGGAAGATGAAGATTTAACAGAGAGAAAGTGAGGATAGCATACTGCATCAGAACTTGCCGGTTGTTTGTCAAATAGAGGTCATGGCGTCAATACACACATAGCTCGGCGTAAGTAACACTGTTAGAATCATGGGCGTAATGTAGTTTGCAGAACGATGGACCGTATGAAATTTACTCGTCATTGATGAAAGTAGAAAGATGGAATCGGACTCTACAGTTAACATTAAATATTTACAAATGATTATTAATTATCTTTCACCGGCCCTCCCATTAACATGGGAGCGGTGACGTTGCTATATTGTACGGACGATTACCACCAATAAAGATATAGTTTGACGAGTAACGCCAGCTTTGATGAACTCATTTCGTTAATATTTATTCAGGCTCCTGTTGAGCTGCAGTGTTGTTTTACTAGACGACGAGCATAATAGTAGAGGGAAACAGTATAGCAGAATGTCCTGAGTGCAGTGATGTCGGTTCTTAGCTCAACTCAACTCAACTCAACTCAACTCATTGTGATACAGTTTAAGAAATGTGTCTACTTTACTCTTACCTATCCATTACTGCCAAACATTGCTAGAATAAAACCATGCACATTTAATGTGCTTTTTATATCCCATCACATGAAAAGTTGTTGTCCTTGCCAGCCCTTTGAATATTTGCGAAAGATACAGTGAACTCCTTGTAACATTTCTGACAATACACTGAATTCCGTACAACAATGGTGACAAGACAGTGAACTGTGTGCAATATTTGTGACAATACAGTGAATTCCTCACAACATTGATAACAGGTACAATGAATTGAGTGCAATATTTGAGACAATACAGTGAACTGCGTGCAATACTTATGAAAATACTCAAAACTCCGTGCAGCATATGTGGACAATACAGTGACCTCCTTGCAACATTTACGATATTTTCGTAAATACAGTGACCGTTTGAAACATTGTCTAACATACAGTTAACTTCAATTGACATGTAGTTGACAGAAATAGCTTAGCCCTGATTTTCACAATAGTATCAAGATTGTGTAATTGCCTCCGCCTGGCTCTTAGCGTATGGTTGAAATAAATTGGATATTGTGTACGGTGCGTATCCTTGAAATTAAACTGTGATGAGGTTTGGAGTTCAGGTAAGTCTAGAAACCGACATAGGAACACCCGGGACATTCCCATACGGCTAACCGCCCTCGTCGTCACTATCCCATGAAGAGTCCCAATACTAATCGTACCAGTTTTAGTCAGGTCATGTGTCTGGCCTTTCTTGGGAATATTGAGGCTTGGTCAGATTCTCTGGTCACTCCCTGCTGCACTATTCTCTACAGCCCATTGTGATTTATCTGTTCTTCCGCATTATACACATGATCCAAATGGGCCCTGACCACATCTGTATTCTCGTGTACCACAACCAAGCCCAGCTGTGCAGACTCACCCAATCTGTCCGTCTGCTCGTTTCCCAACAGACCAGCATATGGGGAATAGAACAAATGGATGTTTCCGATCTTTGAATTTTTTTACATTTTTATTCAAGTATGCCACTCCGAACTAAGCATGCCCATCGTTACCCATCTCAACGTGCTCTGTGAATCCATTACAATCAGGACATGTGTGTACCTTGTGTCCTCCGACCAGCAGAAAGCCGCAGTGACTACGCCTCCATGTTGCTGTATCTTATGCCATATTCTCCTGCACTAAACACGGTCCATTAATTACCGCAATCAACAATCGTTGTTCCTTGCCAGCTCTTTGAATATTTGCAACTTTATGCCACTTAGCGCAGAGTGGCCGTGTAGCTGATTACATCGCATACAAGCCAGTTATCATAAATTATTGAAACAAATAACACTTTGGACATGAGGATGTTTGAGGCAGGAGGCATGGCTCACTGGGACATGAGGATGATTGAGGCAGGAGGCATGGCTCACTGGGACATGAAGATGTTTGAGACAGAAGACATGGTTCACTGGAACATGGGGATGTTTGAGGCAGGAGGTGTGGCCCACTGGGATATGAGGATGTTTGAGGCAGGAGGCATGGCCCACTGGGACATGAGGATGTTTGAGACAGGAGACATGGTTCACTGGGACATGAGGATGTTTGAGACAGGAGACATGGCTCACTGAGACATGAGGATGTTTGAGGCAGGAGGTGTGGCTCACTGGGAGATGAGAATGTTTGAGGCAGGAGGCATGGCTCACTGGAACATGAGGATGTTTAAGGCAGGAAATATGTTTCAGTGGGATATGAGGATGTTTGAGGCAGGAGGCGTGGATCAACTCCATCTGACTTCTAGTAATAGGGGAAACGTTTACGAGGGCCGTAATGAGAGGAACGATCTGCAAAGGATCAGCTCCATGGTAATGGTAGCCAATAGGGGCCATGGAATGGAACAGGTGATCTTGTAATTTATCTTATACCCATTATGCAATAGGAAGGTTGGTAGTGAACTGCATCTGATAATATCATTTACACGGTGAGACGGTGTGTGTGTGTATGCGTGCGTGCGTGCGTGTGTGTGTGTGTGTGTGTGTGTGCGCGCGCGCCATCCTGTTGGATACTTAATTCTAAGAATGTCTTTTAGTCAGCTCCTGATTGCGTACTAAACGATGGTCTTGGTTATCTTATTAGTATCCGAGTTGATAGTTCAGGTTATCTTATTCGTTTCAGAGTTGATGGTTCAGGCTATCTTTTTAGTTTCAGAGTTGATGGTTCAGGCTATTCTTATTGGTATCAGACTTCATGGTTCCGCTGGCTTATTGGTATCAGAGTTGATGGTTCAAGTTATCTTATTCAAATCAGATGATTCAGGTTATCTTATCGGTATCAGAGTTGATGGTCCATGTTATCTTATTGGTACCAGATATGATGGTTGAGACTGGTTTATTGGTATCAGAGTTGATGAATCAAGTTATCATATTGGTATCAGAGGTACTTGTAATTTACGTCCCCAAGTTAAGGACGTAGTTACGTGACCATTTTAGTCCAACTGACCAGTGTAGGGGTTGAACTCGCTACCTCAGCAGCCCCTTACCTCGGCATCAGTACACCGGATGTTTAAGAACAAGCGCTCTTATCCATTCTGCCACGTTGATCTCCGTCAGATATATTATCAATCTGCATTGAATTAGGTAACCCTTTTTAACTCTGCTATAAAATGGTCATGTGCCTAGCTACTTCAACGTTATTTTTGACCCCAAAAATAAATGTGTCTTACAATCTTAAAATACTTGACTACCGTACCGCTCCAGAGCAGGCAAGAACAGACTATAAATAAAGTAATGGGCAGACTATCTGTAGTTTCACTTATAAATGGGATGTACGTTTGTTTGTTACTATTTTATATAAATGGGTTTGTTTGTGTCTTTCGCCTTGTTGTTATATTTGTTATTGCTATGCTCTAACTGGGGGGACCGGGTACAGATCGTTGACGTACCTAGGTCAATCGGTATTCTGGACTCAGGTCGAAGCATTAATAACGAAACCTAAAATTGTTTACTCCCCTAAATATATAAATGCAATTTTTATACCAACGTTGTGCTGACAATTCTAAACATGGCCACTTACTAAAGAACAAGAAAGAAAACTCTCGAAAACTTGTGAAATGACATGCCTGAGAAAAGAAGCGAACAAATAAAGAAAGGACCATATTAGAAACTAGATCTTTAAAACAGTTGGAGCAACACCGGTTGTTAAATTCAGTTACAGACAAAGACTTAACTGGTTCGACTTCTAGGGAGAATTAACTTAATATTCCCAGCGGCAAGAGCTTACAACATCAAAATGGAAAAATCAAGAAACAGGGGAAGACCACGAAAAAGATCGATCGATGGAGTCATCAACACCTTAAAAACCCACAACCCTCAGCATACCAAGCGACCCAGCGAGCCCTAATGTGTAAATCAGCAAATAAGCCTACGACGCCTAACGGCATAGACAGTGACGGATACAAGAAGAAAGAAAAATTAACAAAGAAGAGGAATAAATATGCACCAGTGAACGAGGATCACGACAGACGTTTCATCGGCAAATTCAATGTTTGAATATATTTCGTTTTAATACTAATGTAACTTAATATGCTAGGTTGTCCGAATAATTCAGCCCAAGCTTTCTCTACACGAGAACTTTCGCTTCGTCTTCGGGACATTATTCTTAGACATGGGAAAATGAATGTCCCACAAGGAAGCGACTGGCAGAAATAACCAAACAACAAATGGCCATCTCGACAGTAAATAGCCTACTCAAAACTGATGCATGCCTTCCTTGCGTGAGTGCCACTATTGTTTCAAGTTAATCCTTTGCTCCTCAGTAACCCGCGCAGTCTCTCTAACGTATTTTACCGCTTCTCTCGACTGCACTTGTTTGAACAAACGATGTATTGTTTCTCTGACATTTTTTCCACTACAGCTTGCAAGGCTGTCAAAAAAAAAAAACTGTTTCGCTGCCTCCTCTATCTCTTTATTTCTTTTTCATTAGTCTTAGCACTTGTCGCAGAATGTTGCAGTTTTTACCTTCCCATGATGTTATCAAAATAGTTTGACGCTATGTTTATTTATGTCATCAAATTATCAACAATGACTGCAATCGACCCATGTCGGGCGAGTGTAGAGCTGCTCTCATCTGCACTGAATGTCATCGAATGCATGGCGATTGATCGCCCCTGTTTAAAGTGTGTCACTAGTCTTCGTGTGTCTCTAATTGAATTGCCATATTCTGCTGGAGAACTGAGCTGTGGTGAAACATGATAGCACACGCCAGTTTGTTAACATGTAATGATAATGGTGGTGGTGGTATTTGTGGTGGTGCAGATGGTGCTGATGTTTGCGGCGGCAGTGATGATTATGATGATGATGATGATGAATAATTAAAATAATACCCCACCTCTAGACTTGCATCCGTAATTTTGTTTTCTCTGATAAGCATTTTCACATAGAATAAAAGCTTTTTGCTTTCATAGTAATGTTCAGCCGGAGGTCAGCATGGCCGAATGGATAAAAACGCACGTTCTTAAATATCTGGTGAGCTGGTGCCGAAGTAAGGGGTTCAACCCTTAGACCGGACAGTTGGACTAAAATGTTGAATTCTCGTCCTTGACTTGGGGAAGTAAATTACAAGTACCTCTGAAGTCAGAGTGGGTTCGCCTGATGGCAAATGACACTGGTAATAGGGAAAGTTCATCGACATGCAAACTTCAGTCCGGTGCTACTAGAAATAGTGTGTATGGACTACTGCTTTAGTTCAAACTGAGCGAGGGCAAAGCACACCCAAAAAAAAGTTCAGCCTTGTTATATTTTCCAGTATCATTATGACCACCTGTTGCAGTTATATTTATCTTCCCGGTATGCTCGCTGACACGTCATCAAGTAAATCATCACAAATATGGGATAAAGCTACCAAGACTTCCAACCCGCATCCCCGTTCTTCTTATCTTTTCAGTGATAAGCATCTAAAAAGAAAACAATAGATCATTGTTATCCCAACATATATCGGCCTGGTTATTGTTTCAAGTACGGTTATAACAACTTATTGTAACCATATTCATCTCCCTAGATTACACTCATAACACGCCCATGCGTAAATCTTCGTAGGTCTGGGTTCTGGCCACCAAGACACCTTGAGGAAACACCCGCTTTATTCTTATCACAGAGCAACCTCTACACTCCATCCTGGCCCAGCCAGTCAGCTATATTTCTCCTGGTAGCATGTAAGACCGTTAAGTTAGCCACAAAGCCGGCCCACGCTCCTCGCACACAGAACATATTCCGGTAATGGATATTGGTTTCCTGTTTTTATCATAGTTCGGACACTTGACTAATTCCATTATTCGTTTCTCCCGTCTTTTTCTTTTGCCAGCATCTGTAGCAGTGACTCCCAAATCGTGTGCTGTCTCCATTTAGAAAGGGGCCATCGCCACAGGATAGACTCCCGCCTATCGGGAATTAACAAGCTAAAAGAAATCTGGATCTACACTGTGCAGAAATGAATCAACAACAACCGTATTCTGCAAAGATAACTGATCAAAGGACAAGCAAGCATGAATGGTTTCCATCCGTTTTGGGGCGGATTCGAATTGTTCAAATTGACCTGCGCTCTCAGGTCGACCCAGCCTAAAATGGCGACCAGGGCAAGTCTTGGGAAGTAAATGCGGCCGGAGTGATACCGACCACACCACCCACAGAGTGTCTATAGGTCCATAAAAATAGTGGTCTACCACCATTTGTCCAATGCGGCTTAAGGCGTGCAAAAGGTCCTTTGCTTACTTTCACATGGCCACGTCGCATTCGTTGCTCTAATCACAGCCTGCCCGTATGATCCTAGATCTGGGACCAATTCTTTTTATCTCTTCACTGTAGTGCGCTAAATCTGTTCAGGGAATGGACATGTGGAAGATCCTACATCTGGAGCCAGATATCTTGACTACTTTATTGTAGTGCCCAAAGTTTATTCAGTGAAAGAACACGTTCTAAATAAATATTTAACCCCATTAACCTTATAAACCAATTGAATATAACTGTATGTTTTCAAGTGTAAGAATGTAATTTGATTTCCCGGGGATCAATGCTCGGCAATAGATTTTACAGATCTTGAAATAGAAGGAAACCAGACATCGGAAACGCTGGTCAAACAAGGGACTTCACAACCTCAGCCAAATGTTGATCTAAACTGTGTAGAAATCGAATCAAAGAGAGATAAATTCTTCAAAGATAACTAATCAAAGAGCACTCGCCGTTGAGAAACTAGAAATAACTTGGCGGATTAAAAAGTAAACAGCTTACAGATATTCATGGTGGACCACACAAGGCAGACACATGGCGTCGGCTTGCAATGAAAATATGGGTTTAGCTTCATATACCCAATACGTTTCGTTACGTGAACAATGGTTCTTTTTTACGTTATGTATCGTAATACAGCCGGTCTCCCTGGTCTAGGCGTTACATGACTTTCTCCGTAATCCCGTATACTCTCGTGAGTAACATGACGTGCGCGAGAATTGGTAGCGGTTCTCTCCGCGTCGGTAACTTACGGGGTATGTGAGCCGGTCGCTCAGAAAGCAATGGCAAACAACTCAGCGTAATCTTGCCACGAGATCAACAATCAGCTGAAAGATGCTGATGTTGACAGCGATGTCTTGTAAAGGATATGCGAACAACAACAACAAAATCGTAATACAGCCGTCTCCCTGGCGAAGGTGTTAACGACGCTGTTCGTAATCCCGTAGGCTCTCATAATAAACACAACTGCACTAGATTCGGCAGCGGATCGCGTCGCGTTGGTTACTTACGGAGGGTATGTGAGCCGGTCGTTCAGAAAGCAATGGCAAACTACTGAACGTAAAACTGCCAAGACATCAACAGCAGCTGAAAAATGCTGGTGTTGGTTGCAATGTCCTGTAGGGAATACGCGGAACAAAAAATCGTAATACACAGATGATTCACATGATCAAGATAATACTTAATTTGCAAACAATATGAGAGTTCAGACCAGCGTTTGCTGTAAAATGTGGACTATAAGAGGAACACAGTCAACCTCAGGATTGGCTGTCTGTGATATCTTAACAAGTTTACGTTCAATGGTTTGCCATTGTAAGACGGCTCCGTGGTGAAGCAGTACGGACGCAGTTCGTAATCCCGCATACCGCGTTCGAAACACAGCTGTGGATTGTTTCTTATAAAATGGTATGGGTGTCGGTAGTTCAGAAGCAACGGCAAACTATTGAACGTAAATATGCCAAGAGATCACAAAAAGCCATAAAATGAAGGGGTTGATTGCGACGTCCTGTAAAGGATATGCAACTAACTTTAACTATTCTCATATATACTCGCACACTTTGAACGCAAGCTTAGTCCATAAACAGTACTTCTAGTAGCATTGGACTTAATTTTGCGTGTGGATTAACTTTCCTTATAACCAGCGTCCCTCACCATCAGGCGTACCCGTTCCGACCTCATAGGTACTTGTAACTCACGTCTCCAAGTCAAGGACTAGAAGTCAATATGTTAGTCCAACTGACCGGCGTAGGGATTGAACCCCCTCCCTCAGCATCAGCACACCGGATGTGTCAGAACAAAGGCTCTTATCCATTCGGCTATGCTGACCTCCTATTAAAGGTATTATATCAAGGATGTCGCTGAGAGATGTGGCCAGAATCACACAGCTCGTCTTAGCTCTGAGAATACCTTCTATAGCCAATTTTATACTGAAACTGCAGTCATGTGCTATCACAAAACATTTCCTTCGATGGGAAATTTAACCCATAAAGGCGTGACCTGGTCATCATATTACCAATTACGTAACCTGAGCTCTTTCTGGTGTTAGTGTGTTGTAACGTTGTTCTCACATTTCCTCTTCATCTGCTGCTGCTGCTGCTGCTTCTTTTTCTTCCACCTACTCCTCGTCATTCTTCTTCTTCTATTTAGTTATAATAAAATGCATCACTAGCATCATTATCATTTTGGTCTTCTTCGTCCTTTTCGACATTTTCTACTTATTTTGTTCTTCATCTCCCCCTCCTCCTCATTCTCTTCTTCTTCTCCTCCTTCTCTTCCTCCTCGTCCTTTCTTCTTCTTCTTCTTCTTCTTCTTCTTCTTCTTCTTCTTCTTCTTCTTCTTCTTCTTTATCATAAAAATCATCATAATCATCTCCTCCACTTGCTCCTTCTCCTTCCCCGGACTTACGAACAACTCTCCCTGTAGCAGCAACAGTGGTAAGTACCCCTCTCTATGCCTTCAAGCGTTTATGGTATATGGTGCTAGCTAGGCGTGTTTAGGCCAAACATCATTGGATGTGTGTTCGGTAGTCAATATCTCGTCGGTCACCTCTATTTACCGGGAATTTTTCTGGTCACCATTTTAGGCTGGGTCGACCTGGGAGCCAGATTAGTCACATAAAAATCCCTACTTCGAAGAGGATTTGAACGTATCACCACGGAGTGGGTCGGCAAGCGTCATAGCCACGGTGCTACCATGACTATCCAGCAGGAATATTACAAGTGTTATAGTGATAGAGTGATTTCAGTTGAATTATCTTGTCATAGCCACGGTGCTACCGTGACTACCCAGCAGGAATATGACAAGTGTTATAATGATAGATTGATTTTAGTTGAATTACCTTGAATTCAACATGTATTACTCTCCAATCTAATTTGCCAATGCTGAAGACTACCTCGGCCTGATATTGACATCACCATTGATAAAGCCAAGAGATTTATCAAAAGCAGCTATAGAACCAAGTGGAAATCAGTGTATCCAGGCCACCAGAAAGATGATGCATATTGCAGACGCAACTGAAGAAAAAGAACAAGTATCTTTATGCTCTGCACAGGACACAACAGCCGTAAATGACATTTATTTAATCAATTAAAGATAGGAGATTGTGGTATACTGTCTCACAAGCCGTTACTAGCTGTCAAGATCTCCTCAAATCAAAACCCTATTGTACAAGAACATAAACTGCAATCAACGGTACGATTTCAACTTGGGGGGGGGGGGGGGGGGGGGAAGAGTAAATCGGCACCGCCACAAGGATATTTGTTCCACTTCGGACAATCCAACATTTTACAACAACAGACTCATGGTCCACGGGAAAGGACAAACTTGAACTCGGAAACAGTTGAGATAAAAACCGCAACAACCGGTCTCATGGTCTCATTTGCACAACCACAACTCGTTGCCACCAGAATGGTAGCTTCTTCACTCACTGAGAACATGTTAGTAAAGCCTAAAGAGAATTGAGGGACCAGAAACCAGCAGCCAGTTTATTTGGAAACTCCATCAAATTGAAGACCTGACATCTGTGGTGGACATGTGTGTGAAGTCATTTCATTTAAATGAGGTAAACAATGCTATATTATATTTTATATTACTTAAGTTTAGTCTGTGAGACTTTTTTTCCCAGGAGAAGACTTGGTAAGTCAAAACATGTTGTAAACCATGTAGTTAGTTATTAAGAAATTAATTTAGTAGAAGCTAAATAATATTATATTCAGTTATCATAGTCATAGATAAACTGATCATTAGGAGAAAACTACAGTAAGTTTCAATTTTCTCCCAGCTAAACAACTTAGTTAATGTTAAGCATTAGACTGAAGTGTACATATTTCTTAAGTAGTTCAACTCAACCAGGAGTGATTTAGGAGTGGTGAGTAACTAAAGATTTAAGAAAACTAGTTTACATGTGCCAACACTGATAGAGAAATTAGTGTAATGTATAATAGTAAAGAGTTTTTAATTACATGAGCACATTAGTCAAGTAGATTTTTTTTACATGAGCACATGGACAAACAAGGAGTTTTCTGGTATTTCATGAACACATGAGAACCAAATAGATTCCTATAGGGATCATAAGTTTGTGTGTAGGGTTAAAGCACCCATGTGGTGAGTCAAATGTATTTTCAATGTTGTAAACATGTGGAATTAATATTTGTGCTACACAATAATACTTAGTCAACTGGCATGTTAGAATGGTTAAGATTCATAATGCCTGAATGTGGATTGGGTATATCACATAAATCTATGAGAGCATGTGTATTTTCATTATGGCTACACATGAGTAAGTATCCTTTGAGAATCTCATAATTATGTCTAATGATCACATAAATCTATGCCATGGCTGAGAGCATGTCTGTGGGGATTCATGTGTGATTTCATTATTGTTAAACACATGTGAATGTATCATTTGTAAAACACAGCAGTATGAATGACTAATTATCATCCAGGAAAAATTATAATTTCAGATGAAGGATGAGATTTCATTGTAATGTCATTGTTGTTGAATCTATAAATGTATTCTGTGTAAAGCACACACATAGGCTTGATTGTCATCCATACAGATATGATTGTGTCTGATGAATGGATGAGATCTCACTGTGATGCTAATGGTGTTAAACATTTAAAGTTATCATTGGGAAATCACATAAGTATAATTACTTATCTTAAATGCAAGTGAATGATCTCTGATGAAAGAGTGAAACTATCATCTATGCACATATGAATATTATGTCTGAGAATGAGTGAATGCTGAGAAGGGTATAAGCTAACAATAAATCTC
Source organism: Cepaea nemoralis (assembly GCA_014155875.1). Taxonomy (NCBI): domain Eukaryota; kingdom Metazoa; phylum Mollusca; class Gastropoda; order Stylommatophora; family Helicidae; genus Cepaea; species Cepaea nemoralis. Next base: position 174,184 of record JACEFZ010003180.1, read on the forward strand.
ATGATAAAAGGCAAATTTTATGTGTAATGTCCTGTCTATCAGCAGAGAATATGTTCGGCATAACCCAAAACACTAATTAATCATTAAGTGCACTATGATGCATGACAACACTCTGTATCATATATCACTTAGGGGACGTTCATCTGGTTTTGTGCCCTAAGCACGACACAATCCATATTATTTTATTACGCATACTACACGCATCTGGTTTTGTACCTTAAGCAAAATCTCACTGTGTATTTCATGTTGCTCCTGTTACCACATATGGTCTAGTGTCCTGATGAATGAAATATGATGATGATGATGATGATGATGATGATGATGATGATGATGATGATGATGATGATGATGATGATGATGATGATGATGATGATGATGATGATGATGATGATGATGATGATGATTGACATAAGCCTGGGTCACTGACATTGAGTTGAGTGGCCGGGCATGAGAAAGAATGGAGATGAAAGTGGGAGACAGTAAAGTGACTGACCTGGCTACGAGTAAACAGCCAGTCCTTAGAAATAATGGGAAGGGTGAGTGTGGCCCCAGGGGGGATGGGTCGAAAGAGAGTGGTGTGTTGTGTGAAGTCAGGCGACTGAAAAGTTCAGTGAGAGAGGAGACCGACTGCGGGTCGGGTCGTTTAAGAGAGAGCTCCGGTGTTGTGTTGTTCTTCGAGTTGGGAAGACAGGCCGGAACCCAGAGTGGGTTCTGTATTGAGTGTAGGCCAAACCCCAGAGTGGGTTCTATAGTTGAGCAGTGGCTCCAACCCAATGTGTGGGTTGTATTGTGTGAGCTCCAGCCGAGGATTGTAGCTGGATTACCTGTCTTGTGGATTGAGATTAGAGGCCAGCCGTGAGAAGGCATTGATGTGTGCTGGTTAAATTGTGAGGAGGATATTCATATTCTAGGGATTACGTTATGTTTCTGGATGTATAAACCTGTTCCGTTTGTCCGTCTTATTTTTTGTAATAAAGGATTATGTGCGCCAACGGAATCTTGTTGAATGCCTGGTGAATATGCACTGCGGGGGTGAGTTACATTGCAAGACAGATATCTCCATTGACACACCATGAACATCGTTACCTAGACAACGACCATCACACAAAACTTATCATCAATATCATGAACAGTATCATCGTGAGAACTTCGTGATATCATTATCATCAAGAGAAACGTGTGACATCTGGGGGCTACGTCCAATTAAGAACATTATAGAGAGTGTTGTCATTCTGAGATGTTTGTGGGCTCTTCGCTGAAAGAGAGGAGTTATTATCGGTGACTTCGTGCCATCAATTTAGACAGTACTGCGTCAAGAAATTAACAGCAACTCTTTGGTGTGTATAAGACTCCACATCCAAGAAAAACTGTCAGCGCGCGGGGAAAATGCGCGGCGGAGGTCACAGGCGAGCAGTCAGTTCACGTCAAGTCCACTACAGGTAAATTAACGGCGGTCAGCACGCATAAACAGACGAGGCGGGGACGCCAAGAATTAACGCAGGACAGACTAACCGGGAGAGTCCATTACGGTGACAGGTAAATTTGATACCAGGCAGCAGTGCGGAAATTAAAGACGAGTGTTGAATCCAGAGTGGCGAGGACAGGTGTGTGTGTGTGCTGGAGGCAAGCGCACTGTGTTGTTGCAAGTTGACTGGTCAAGATTATTCGACGCAGTAAAGAGGACGGGTGGGTACACCAGCGTCCAGGTACGAGGGGAAAGTTACGTTAACCCCCACCACAGCCGTGCTAGGGCAGCAGTGGAAAGTGTGATTTTCCACGAAGTTAATACCGCAGCCGGGTGGGGCGGTCAAGTGTGTGTGAAAACTGTCTTACGGAGGAATTTTTCACTGAGGGTGATAAAGAGAAATTGAGATTACATTGTGAGTTGGGGGTGCAAGGAGGAAAGATACTCGGGAATTTCCACGACCTATGGTGGTCAAGCTGACTCATTGTGAATGAACAAAACAAGGCGTTTTGTGTGAAACCAGACTTGATTGTTCGTCTTTGTTCAAGCCTTTGTCATCATTATTCTGTTATGAGCAAACAGTTTTAACTTATCGTCATCGCAACCATTGTCGCATTTCTTTGCCAATAAGGATCTATATATCCAAATTTAAAGTGCTGAACATTGGCTGCCATTCTTCTTTTCTTTTTGGTGAATCTTGTCGGATAACGAAAATCCATAACATTAATGATACAGCGAAGCGCCATCTCCGCAACGAGAGTAACAACAAATCGAAAGAACACTTTGGATTATTACCACGTACAGAGAAAGTACAATAACGTTACGGACTGTGTCAAGACAGAACAGGGTGGATATCACTATCATCTTCAACTTTTGTCGACAGTTGGAACTTTTGATCACCACGTGAATTCAGGAACCATTCAACAAAACAACAAGTCGCTTTGAAATCCAGCGTCGTAGACATTTCCAGCCGAGGGAGAATAACTATTAAAACGAACAAAAACTCTGGTGACTGAATAAAAAGAACTTTTGGCGACGGATTAATAGGCCCATATTTGTCGGCCAACCAGTTACACATTATTATTTTTTATTGTTTTGCTCCCATCGTCATATTTATTGTTGTCGGGTGTTACGCAATTATTTGTATGTGGTCCAGTGTTTGTCAAGAGTAGGGAATTGTTGGGGTGTTTCTCGAGAGTCGGGATACAGCACAATAATTTATTTGTCTTTCTGGTGCTTACGATATTTTTGTAAGAAAAACGTTAATGAGTTGACGTATCGTGCAGGGGCATTGAAATAGTCTTAACCAATATCTAGAGCCGAGTTGTCTGACGTCAGATCTGTGTATATTTTCAGTATATATTCTTTTTCTTTCTCTCTTTCTTTTCGTTAGATTTACATATAATATTTGTTGTGTTCGGATATATGTTTTTATTGTGATCTTTCGTCATTTCTGCTGTCTAGTGGTCGTGGTCAATTTATATTTTTATTTTACGCGCACTGTGGGTGTCTCTACACAAGCTTGTGGTTGTTACTGTGGTTTATTTCTGTGTCATCATCGTCTCCGTGTACTCAGCTTGTGAAGTCTAGCGTTGGATAGTCATCACTTAGTGTTATCATCCATTTGTGTGTATATGTTTTTATATGTATGTTTAACAATATTTCCAGGGACTTTATGAACTTTTGGTCATAGATAGATAGATATAAGGGAGTATAGGTGATACTTCCCCCCTCACTACCTAGTACTTAGAGAGTGACTGGGTGAGTACAGAGTGATATTGTAGCACTACGGATTTACGTACACAGGGAGTGAGGGTGTACTTAGGGAAGTGACACAAAGACTAACAGCAGAATCGTCACATTTATAGTTGGCTGACAGACAGCAACGTGTCCACAAGTACAAGATGCCTACTTTAATGGAATATATTGAAGCAGGGGAAAGAATAGGCCTGAAAGGTAAAGAGTTACAGGAGTATGCAGAAGCGAAAGAACAAAAGCAGATGGAAAGAGAGGAGAGGCATAATGAACGCGAGGCAAAGCGTCTACAGGAAGAGAAAGAGACACAAGTGAAACTACAAATGGAACAACTAGAACTTGAAAAGTTAAAACAAACAAATGCGGTGGAAATAGAGAAAGAGAAGATTAAAATGGAAGCTGAAATTGCACTAAAAAAACTAGAACTATCTTCGAAAGGTCAAAGTGAGGAAAGCAGAAGACCGTCGCAGTCATCACAGAGATTAAAACTACCATATTTTACAGACCGGGACCAACTTGAAAATTATTTGGCCAGGTTCGAGGCATCAGCCAAAGCGTTGGGTATTCCAGAGAGAGAGTATGGGATGCGACTTGGCGAATTTCTTACGGGCAAGGCACTAGACACCATGTTTAATTTACCTGTAGAAGAAAGAAACAACTACACTATCTTACGTCAACGTTTGCTGACAAAGTTCCAACTAACGGAGCATGGATATAGGACAAAGTTTAGACAGTTAGTGCCAGAGACAAATCAAGATTTCACAGATTTTGTTAACACAGTAAAGAATACATTTAATAAGTGGATGGAGCTTGCAGAAATAGGGAAAGATTTTAATAAATTAGTAGATCTAATGTTAAGAGACAAGGTGGTATCTGCATGCAATTCTAATTTAGTGGCGTTCTTTGAGGAACGGAAGCCAAAGGACATAGACACAATGTCTCAGTTAGGGCAAAACTACATGACTGCACATCCTAACGTATCTATTGGGAAACTAATGAGTGAGGAAATAGTCTGTGCAGCGTACACTAAACAGGACCAGAATCCAGTCATCAGACCAAGGGCGAAAAGCGTGGATTCGGCACAGAAAGGTGAGCAGCAAGAACTTCAAGACAATGGTTTCCGAGGAAACAATGTTGGTAGAGTAGGACGGTACCCATATAGAAGAGGGAACTTCCAGAGACGTCCAAATTATGCCGGATGTTGGAATTGTGGGAGCTGGAGACACAGGGCAGCAGAGTGTGATGCACAACCATCAGATGGACCAACGAACAACACTAAAAGGGAGATTACTTGTTTCAAATGTGGAAAGAATGGGCATATCAGCCATCAATGTAGGATGAGAGAAACAGAGCACTCAAATGCAGCGCAAGTAATTGAGACGCTGAACAATGAAGATTGTAGTGGGTGCAAACCTCTTTTTGAAAAAGACAGTCAGCCAGTCCTAATATGTGGTCATACAGTAAAGCAGGATCAGCGGTGCATGAAGGAGGAAGTCTGAAGCTGCATCAGGGATTTGTCAATGATAGACCAGCGTTAACAATTAGGGATTCCGGATGTACGTCTATCGGAGTGAGGAGAAGTTTAATAGGTCCCTCGGATTATACAGGGAAAAAGATTAGATGCATAACATTCAACGGCACAGTAGAGTTCTACCCAGTAGCCATAATAACAGTAAAAACACCATACATCACTGGAAGAGTGTCAGCGTGTGTTTTGGACTCACCAGTGGCTGATTTGATCATAGGAAATGTTATAGGAGTTAAAGATTGTACAGAAGAGGAAATAGTGCATTGGGACCAAAAATATAGTGTAAGTAGTAACGAGGTAGTTACCACAAGAGAACCTAAATTAGAGAGTATAGCTGAGGTAGAAGAGGCACCTGAAGTAGACACAGGAACTCAGGACAAGGATAGTACAGCTGAGCAGATGAGAATGGATCCCAAATATAGTGCTAGTGACTCCCAGAGACAAGATACTACTCTGAACAAATGTTCCCAAGGGTGTAGGAGAGTAGAACATAGGCAGTCAAAGAAAGGTAGAGGGTGCTTCGAGAGGAAGAACAATGTTCTCACTCGCAGGGTTTCAGATAGCAGAACTGCACGTGGGCAAGCAGCAGTACCTGTAGCACAGAGAGACCGATATACTAGAACAGCTCAGGATAGTGCATGTGCAGGGCACATAGGCAAAAGGCATATGCAGCAGAAAGCAAGGTGCCAGGTATATGGGCCAAGATTGAATAAAGAGCTCAGACTAAACAGAGACTCAAGTGTAACGGTGCAATATGCAGATAGGAAAGTTGAGTCAGGTCAAAAGAGTGTTCGCGACATTACTGACCCAGGGCTAGGGATAGCAAACAGATGTTGTAATTGTAGAGGTACCATGAGTGATGGGTACATGAAAGGTAGACACAGCATCGACAGGAATCAGAGGTGGGTTGATGCAAGAAACGAACCACCTGATATATGGTCGGTACACAAATAGCTTGTGGTCTTCTTAAAGATATTAATAGACCTGTGGGTACATAAGTATAATGCTTTTCTATGATGTATTATTATTATGATGTGATATATTAGTTCATGCATTGATACACAAGATAGATGGTTGTATTTATGTGTGATGAATATAGGAGTGTACTATGAGCATTTGATGTATTATGTAGTGTGGTAGCTGGAGTGAGGTGGAGCCATACTTAGGGCTACCCAGGCTATATGTCTGGGTCACATGTTTAGTAAGTTTTAGTCTCCCAATATTTGAAAACGAAGTTTTCTTTTAAGAGGGGGGTAATGACATAAGCCTGGGTCACTGACATTGAGTTGAGTGACCGGGCAGGAGGAAGAATGGAGATGAGAGTGGGAGACAGTAAAGTGACTGACCTGGCTACAAGGAACACAATCAACCCTCAGAAATAATGGGAAGGGATGAGTGAAAATCCCCAGGGGGGGATGGGTCGAAGGAGAGTTGTGTGTTGTGTGAAGTCAGGCGACTGGAAAGGCAGTGAGAGAAGAGACCGACTGCGGGTCGGGTCGTTTAAGAGAGAGCTCCGGTGTTGTGTTGTTCTTCGAGTTGGGAAGACAGGCCGGAACCCAGAGTGGGTTCTGTATTGAGTGTAGGCCAAACCCCAGAGTGGGTTCTATAGTTGAGCAGTGGCTCCAACCCAATGTGTGGGTTGTATTGTGTGAGCTCCAGCCGAGGATTGTAGCTGGATTACCTGTCTTGTGGATTAAGATTAGAAGCCAGCCGTGAGAAGGCATTGATGTGTGCTGGTTAAATTGTGAGGAGGATATTCATATTCTATGGATTACGTTATGTTTCTGGATGTATAAACCTGTTCCGTTTGTCCGTCTTATTTTTGTAATAAAGGATTATGTGCGCCAACGGAATCTTGTTGAATGCCTGGTGAATATGCACTGCGGGGGTGAGTTACATTGCAAGACAGATATCTCCATTGACACACCATGAGTATCGTTACCTAGACAACGACCATCACACAATAATATCATGAGCATATCATCGTAAGAACTTCGTGATATTATCATCAAGAGAAACGTGTGACAATGATGATGATGATGATGATGATGATGAGGAGGAGAAGGAGGAGGAGGACGACGACGACGACGACGACGGCGGAGGTGGCGGTGGCGGTGGCGGGGGCGCGGGCGGCGACGACGACGACGACGACGGTGACGGTGGCGGGGGTGGGGGCGGGGGTGATGGTGGTGGTGGTGGTGGTGGTGGTGGTGGTGGTGGTGGTGGTGGTGGTGGTGGTGGTGGTGGTGGTGGTGGTGACGGTGACGGTGGTGGTGGTGGTGGTGGTGACGACGACGGCGACGGCGACGGTGATGGTGACGGTGACGATGATGATGATAATGATAATGATGATGATGATGATGATGATGATGATGATGATGATGATGATGATGATGATGATGATGATGATGATGATGATGATGATGATGATGATGATGATGATGATGATGATGATGATGATGATGATGATTGATGACGGTGATGACAATAATAATAATGATAATGATTCTAATTTGTTTCGCACCTATTTTATTTATGCTTTCCCCGTCACTGCAATAAAATGTACCGAACCTACGAAATGGCATTTCTCCTATTCTAGTATTCACAATGTAACCAGTTTCACAATTTCCATTCTGTCTGCACCGTCCATTTCATTATGGCTGTTCCATTTCTTTCCTCTTGAAACATTGATTCCCTTCAACTGCAGCTCTACACATGAGAATGGAAATGAAAAGCATTTGGCTTCCTGCGATTTATGTGCCGCCCATCAACATTTCTCGTCTGGCGCTTTTTTTTTCCCTGTCCATTTGCAATTGCCAAGACATTGCCGGCATTTATATTTAGAATGTAAGTCATGCTTGCATTCCAATCATTCTCATTTCTGTGTGGTTTGAGCCTCTCCTCTCTGTTAAAGCTGCATTGTATGATTAGTTTTAAGAAACATTAGGGAAATGTATTTAAGAAGAACCATATTTCGAGAGTCTCAAGTAACAGGTCCTTTGCAGAATATCGCTCTGATCACGGTCCCCCGAAAACAACTCTCGATCTCTGGCCAGTTCTCCCACCTCATAACCCTCCTGTCCAAAGTGTCTCCCATGTCCGGTGTCCATCTTCGTGCTGGCCCGCCCTGCATCTCCGTCCAGGAATCATGCCTCCCTTCACTGTTCTCTCCGTGCAATTGTTTAGTTTAATTTAGTTTAGTCGACGGATCAACATCACGGCACACGGGTGCAACCCATTGTCGTATATTGCGAAGGGACTGGGGATCACTGTTGTGTATAACCCATACTCTGGATAAAGAAGCTGGGCCCCATCCACTTCTAATTTGTAAATAATCAAGAACACGACCCTTGAGTATTACAGGCTCGGTTTCATTTTTCGTCTAGGAGTTTTGTGGTCCCTTTCATTGGGTGTAGTGAATACTAGATCTGACTCTGCCCCCTTCACTTGGAATCTTATAGCTCTCGAACCCCCATTGATAGTCTGAGAAATGTCTGAAAAGACTTAATCAGCATGAATCAAGTGAAGATTAGCTTGGGTTATGAGCAGTCAAGAGATATAGAGTCTTCTCTTTTCCCTCTGTTATTTCATTGAGTTTAGTAATTTGGTAAATAATTATTTAACAATTACTGGTACACATTGAACATCTTGTTTCACAATAAACAGATAATTAACAGACAGGTTGAACTGAAAATTAAATTATGAGATCCAGTTACTGTTTGTGTAGTTTATTGATTGGCCTGTTTCTTTTGGCCTTTTGATATCATCTCACATTTTATACATTTGTTCAAGACATATGATCAATGTGTAAATGCACATCAGTACCATTTAGTTTCAGTCAATTCAATAAATAAGAGTAATCATAATGATGATGATGAGTGAGACATAGATTTCCTCCTGTATAAAGAAAGTTTCTAAATCTTATTATGCCTTATATTATGTTTTGGGTTGTCTTGTCATTCTTTTCCTATGAGGGATTGGGTTTGTTGGCAAGAGAAATGTCACCTCTGAGTGGGAGATTGGGTTGAGCCTGGGTCCATAGACTGATGGATCCGTTTCAGTACTCGCCAGTGAAGCTACTCTGAAGGCTGCCCTTGCTCTGGTCAAGGCCTGAGGTATCTTCCATCTCAAATGTGGGGATCATCTCTTCTCTGCCTCCCTCTTCTGGTCAGGTCATCACCAAGAACATCACTGTGTAAAATTCACATAGGCATATATAATCCTACCAATGTAATTTTTCAGTATGCTATTAGAGTGAACAAAACATAACAGGAAGGATAAGGTCGGAAGAAGTATAACACCTTGAAAGTAGGAATTAGTTTTCCCCCCTCCTCTGATCTGGTGTTGTGTTAATTTGTGTGGGGTCAGAGATTATTACACTGTATGCACCTGCTATCATCTGGTACCTGCTGTATGCATGTTCTCAATGTACCTGGGGTTCATTGAGAAATGTACAGTCAGACATAGATAAGAGTGATAATGTGTTGTTCCATTGAGCGTTTAAGTCAGGCTTATAGGGTAAGACCAAGACAAGGATAAGATGCATTTTAATAAATGGCATACAATTTAACATCTTCATCAACTCATTTGGTTATACATAGTGTATATAAATGTTTCTCTGTACCTTCCAAATTAACTACTTTGTCTTCTTCTTCTTATAAATCATTTCCTTTTACCTGCTGTTGTTGTGGTGTTGAGTGATGTGCTGTGTTGTGTAGTGTGTTGAGTTAACTTCTGTTGACTGGGTTCTCATAGCTTGCACCATTTTTCCCATCTTCAGTAGTTAATATGAGTATAACTCAGCTAGTCTTTTTATTGTTATTCATGGCCATCATACATAATTTCTGATGTGTAATTGTTACAAACTGTAATCCATACAAAATCATGACAACAATACATTAGTAAGAGGTTGCTACAAATGTACCTCTCCTAATCCTCCTCTCTTACTCTACATATTAATTTATTCTTCTTCTTCTGTTATTAGTGCACATCATGTCCATTCTGTTGGCTATCAACAGTTGGCTATAGACCGAGGTTTTAATTACCTTTTGGTCTGGACAGATTATCTAGGCCGTCTGTCACAAATGGCGTCTGTGAAGCGTAACCTGTTCTAGGCAATGCAGTTAATGAATGCTTTGTCTAAGTGAAAATCTGACACATAAATACAACTAATTTCTATCAAACCCTATTATTTCAATTCATGAAGAGGAAAGGAAAGATATAATCTTTCTCTCAGCTCCCTAGATTGCGAATAGGCAGAAATAAGTACGTTTTCAAGCGAGGCAGTGGTTCCTGTGCACAAACTGTCTTGTGATTAGCAGACAGCAATTTAAGCAGTTTTGATGAAATGCATAAGAGTGCGGTTGAATTCTCACCTCGTACAGTTTTCTGTGATAGATTGTTGTAGTATGCACACATTAAAGCTAACAGATGTATTGAAGAACTTCAGAGTTGGCAGTTTTGAGAACGTATGAGGTTGTGAGTTTTGCCGGGGAAAAGGCTCTGTGTACTCAGAAGTTAGTAGTCGACATTTTAACACTTCAGAGGTTTTATTTCATAATTAATACATTTAATTTGACGCACAAACACTGGATACCTCTACTGTACACATCTGGGCATCACATAGATCTGAGGATTCACACGCTTACCTCGGAATTCGGATCAATCTGCCGTTTTTTCATGGAACATCCAGGTCACATTGGCGATCTGACTGTCTGTCAGGGCTGTTGGAGGAGAAGTGCGCGATTTAAATATGTAACGCTTTCAGCAGGTCAGCGTTAACATCACGTGACCCGCTCCCTCCAATAATTTCCCTAGTTGTAGACGCTGTAATTTCCAAATTTAGACGACACATGTCCATCTCCGGTGCCAAGTTGGTGTTCGTACTCCTTAGTGCGGTCAATTGTATAACCTTCTCTGTTTTGGCGTGCAAATGTTGACGCACTGTAGAATGATGGTTGGTGATTATGTCACATAGCCCCACCCCAGATTGTTCTACGGTATGGAACTAAGTTTCCAGCATTTACAGTGGTTCAAGCTTTTCCTATATGATTCACCCCAATTTATTCTCTTCTGCATCTGACTGATATGGTTCATCGGACACTGGGTGTCGACTCAGGAAGTCTGCTCCCACATTCATCCTTCCAGGAACATATTCAATCTGGAACGAGTATGGTTGAAGAAGTAATGACCACCTCATAAGTCTTGCATTCAAATTCTTGGATGCTGCGAGAAACATGAGTGGTTGATGATCACACTGTACGGTGAAGTGTTTGCCATATAGGTATGCCTGAAACTTCTGTACACTCCACATGAGCGCAAGACATTCTCTCTCAATAACACTATAGTTTTTCTCAGCTGCATTCAATTTCCTGCTGGCATAAGCTACAGAGAATAACTCTGATGGTATATCTCCCTTTCTCTGCAACAATGTTGCCCCAACTCCTACGTTACTGGCGTCGGTGCGCAGCACTAATGGTTGGTCGAGGTCTGGTAGATGTAAAACTGGATGAGCAATTAAGGCTTGTTTGAGTGCTGTGAAAGCTCTCTCACATTCAGCTGACCAATTGACTTTCTCTGGGTTCCCCTTTTTGGTAAGATCCGTTAAAGGTGCTGACAGAGTGTTGAAGTCTTGATGTATCTTTGATAGAATCCACATAAGGATACAAATGATCTCACATCCTTCTTTGTTTTTGGACGAGGTGCTCTCTGGGGTTTGTCCACATTTCCCTCTTGTGGAGTTATTAGTCCATGAGATATATTATGACCTAGAAAGTCCAATTCTTGGAATCCTATTTGACACTTCTTTGGTCTAGCCGTCAAACCAGTTTCTCTGAGGCGCCTGAACAAAAGATGCAGTGTTTCTACATGCTTGTCAAATGTTTCAGTTGCGATCAGTATGTCATCCATGAAGTGACTGAATGTCTGGATGATGTAGTGGGTCAAGTAATTTTCTCATCATACGTGTAAAAACGCTGGGAGCATTACTTAATCCGAATGGAAGTACGTTGAACTCATAGTGTCCTCCAGGCGTGCTGAAAGCTAACCATGGTCTAACTTCCGGTTTTACAGGAATCTGATAATATCCCTTGCTGAGATCAATCCTAGTAAAGTACTTAGCTCGGTTGAGTGCTGTGAAGAGTTTATTCTGATCAGGCAGAGGTTCTGCTTGGAATTCAGTAATAGCATTGAGCTGTCGATAATCGATGCACAATCTATGTTCTCCACTTGGCTTTCTCAATAAAACGACGCTGGCACTGTAAGGTGATTCAGATGGTGAGATTATTCCTGCGGTGAGTAGTTGTTGTATTTCTTCCTCTAAAGTCTTTTGCTTTGCATAAGGAACTGGGTAAGTCTTGACTCGCACAGGTACTGTGTCATTTAACTTCATGTCAAATTCCTCCAAATCAGTACTTCCTGGCTTATCTGTAAGTACGTCTGCATACATAACCATAAGTTCCCGAATCTGCTCTTGCTGATCCTTTGATAAGTTGGGATTAATTTCCACATCCTTAAAGGTCTCTTTGGCTTGCAGTGGGTACTCGACTCCCATTGTTGATCCTTCTTCGACTTCAGTAGCCACACTCATGGCCATCAGATGTGCAGGTTCGGTGGTTGAGGGTCTTTCATTATATTTCTTCAAAAGGTTTATGTGAAATACTTTCATCTTGCATTTGACAGAAATCTTGTAGTTGGTACGTGAGATTTTCTCCGTCACTACATAAGGTCCTCTCCATCCTATTTGCAGCTTATTCTGACTGGTTGGAAGCAGCAACATCACCTTCTCTCCTACCTCAAGCTCTCTATCCTTTGCCTTTCGGTTGAAGTAACGAGCAATTCTTCGTCTGGCGTGACGTAGATTGACATTCGCTTGTTTCCAACTGTGTTGTAAACGATTCTTCAACTCGGCAACATACGTAGATGCAGTCACGACTGTATCAGTCTGTATGATCATCGGTCCAGGTTCGAAGTAACGCCTCAAGTGGTCCTTTGATCGGTCGTCCAAACAACAATGTGGCTGGAGCAAAACCTGTTGAGTGATGGGGTACTTCCCTGTAAGCGAATAGAGCTGCGGGTAAATACAAGTCCCAATCCTCTGTCTTCTCCTGGGCAATTTTGCGCAGGATACTGATCAATGTCCCGTTCCACCTTTCCACAAGTCCGTTTGACTGAGGGTAATATGGTGAACTGAAGATATGGCGTGAATGAAAAAGTCTGAATGTCTCTTCCATAAGTTTACTACGAAACTGTGAACCGTTGTCCGTCAAGATTCTTTGTGGGAATCCTAGACGTGTGAATATTCCTAATAATGCATCAGCGACGTGTTTGGAGTCACAGCTGGGCATAGGAACCGCTTCGGCCCACATGGTTGTTGTGTCCACAAGCGTTAATATGAATCGGTTTCGCCTCTTCGTTGCTGAGAGAGGTCCGATAATGTCTACTGCCACTTTCTCGAAGGGTATTCCAGTAATAGGCAAATCACCCAACATTGCCGGTGGTGTCCGGTGTTTTGGTGATACTTTCTGACACTGTGGGCATGATTTTACAAACCGTTGTATGTCTGAGTTCATCCCTGGCCAAAAGTAGTGAGTGGCAATCCGCTGTGTAGTAGCGTTGATGCCCATATGCCCACTGAAAGGTAGACTATGACCCATTTCTAGGATCTGGGTCCTGTATTGAGTTGGTACAACAAGTTGGTTGAACTCTTGTCCAGCTCTACCTGCTCGTCTGTAAAGAAGTGCTGACTTCATAAACAGATCACCTTTACGTGGAGGTAAATGTGATTTCGGCAGTTTTCTGAAGCAGGGATCCAAGGTGCTGTCGGCTTCTTGTGCCCTCTTCAGTTCCTCCGTTCGAGGGATTGGCGTAGTTGTTTCTGGGGTCTTTTTCGTCTGGGATCGAGTCGTCATTGTCGACATGGCCACAGGTTGAACAGGTTCTCCCAAAAGGACAAATCTACAGCCAAGAATTACGGGATATATAGGATCTTCTAAGACTGCCGCCTTGATTGTCCCAGTGACATAACGAGATGCTATGCTCACCTTTGCCACCGGAAGAGACATAGTTGTAGAACTCTTCAGTGGTCCCTGTAATTCGACGATCTCCTCTGTCACCTGTTCCGGGTGAACTAAGGATGATGAAACAACGCAGTCATACGATAACCCGGTATCGTAGAGACAGGTCGTTTTGAATCCATTCAGCAATATGGATTCTACAACCGGAAGATGAGATAATGTGTCTTTATGAGGTGTCTGATTGGACGTTTCATCAGTGTTCACTCCTTTCTCTCTTCGGTTGGCCAAACATGCCGCTGTGTGTGGAGGTGGCTTCTTCCGACAATTCTTAAATGTGTGACCTCTGATTTTACAAAACGTGCAGAATGGTTTTTCCTCCTTCGGCGCTGTTTGGGCTAAGTTTTGAGTGGTGCTTTTGGATTTCCCAGTTTTCTTGGTGGCTAAGTTGCCATCACCTTCCTTTGGCTTTGAAGTTTTATCTTGAGGGGGAGTGTTGGCCGGACGTCCCTTGCCTCCGATTTCCTTCTGAGATTTTTCAAATCTCTCTGCCAGGATGATGATGTTTTCTAATCGGTCAGCCCCGTTTTGTGTTAAAAATGCTTTCATCTCATTCGACATTTTGCCCTTGAGTTGATCTATGATGATCATCTCGCGTAGTCCCTCGAAACTTTCATCGAACCTTCCTAGGCAGGCCCATCGTTGAATGTATGATTTCGGTCTGTCCACAAGTTGTGCATAGCTTTCGCCCGGCTCTTTCCTTGCGGATTTGAACCGAACCTTATAAGAGTCACCGTCCACTTCAAATCGGCTCAAGAGTGCCTTCTTGAGTGTCGCGTAGTCCTGCTGTTCCTCACGAGTGAGTCGAGAGAACACGTCGTATGCGGTTGATCTTAATGCTTGCGACAACTTAGTTGCCCATCTTTCCTCCTCAAGTCCACAGCTGACGCACATCAATTCGTAGCGAGACAAAAATGCCTCGAATGTGTCTGTCTGGTCATTGAATGGTTCAAGAGGAAAACGACATAGCTCCGGGAATTAAGGTGGGAGACATTAGAATGTTGTTCTGCCACTGGAAAACCTAATGAGTTTGAGGGTGTGGGGGAAATTCCTCCCCTCTAGTCTTCGGATCTCCAAGTCAGTTTCCATTCATCTTCAACTCCAACTGGTGTTGACGTTCTCTTCTCCTTATCCCTGATTTCATCTTCTCTCATGGCTATTTCAGCTGCAAGTTTCTTTTCTCCCAACTCATATGCCTGTAGGCGTTCCTTCTCCTTTTCAGCTATTTTAGCCTGAAGTTGTTTCTCCTTGAGGGCTAGATCGGCTTAGGAGTCTTTCTCTCCTATCGAATTCGTCAGAGACATATTTAGCCAGCTCAGGGCCGTCTAAACCGCATTGTTTACCTATATCCATTATCTGGGCCCGAAATTTAGCAGCTTCGGCCATGCTTATTGTTTAAGTTTTTATTGCTTAGCAAAAAAAAATTAAGTGCAGTTTGATCTGATCCGGGCAAGCCTGTCACTCCCTGGATCTGCAAATATATAGCAAAGCATGCACTATATTAAACAAGCAATCACTAACTAATTTCTTTTGAACCCAGGTAGGCAGTTCTGATAACACCACTGGTATCTGACCGAAGAAATATTAGCAACTTTATTTCCTGTCTATCTGTCAATGCTCCACAAGCTAAGGACAGAAGGCATAGAAGTAACCAGAATGGTTCCACTCTTACTAAGAGAATCCGAAATTTGACAGAGATTTCCCTCCGGATAAAGATTTTTCCGGTAGGTGATGAAATCTTGTAAGTTCAAATTCTTCTGAGGAAAGACACTTTCTCTAAAGAGAATAATGTTTAGACAATAGACTCACACTCTATTTCTTCTGGAACACCTTCTCTGAAACAAAGACACTATTTGGAAGAGTCCCTATTGTTCAGAAGAAATGATCCAGTCACCAAACTCTCATTTTCAGATAAATGCAATTCTTGTCATGTGGTTGTCAATCACTACCCAACATGATGTCTGTTTATCATTAAATCATATAATGACAATAATCAAATCTGAAAATCCGTGTGTACAATTTATAAAATTGTTTAAACAAGCACAATGTATCCTGTGTAACTCAATTTAATACTGCTCTTATCAAGTATCACTTATCCTTTAGGGTTTAGTATCCCCCGACAGATAATCTATTCCCAGGGTTTATCATCCGGGACAATAGCTACCCAATATGTCTGCTGGAGTTCAAATCCGGGACGGGCCAACCACAATGTCGTATATTGCGAAGGGACTGGGGATCACTGTTGTGTATAACCCATACTCTGGATTAAAGAAGCTGGGCCCCATCCACTTCTAATTTGTAAATAATCAAGAACACGACCCTTGAGTATTACAGGCTCGGTTTCATTTTTCGTCTAGGAGTTTTGTGGTCCTTTCATTGGGTGTAGTGAATACTAGATCTGACTCTGCTCCCTTCACTTGGAATCTTATAGCTCTCGAACCCCCATTGATAGTCTGAGAAATGTCTGAAAAGACTTAATCAGCATGAATCAAGTGAAGATTAGCATGGGCTATGAGCAGTCAAGAGATATAGAGTCTTCTCTTTTCCCTCTGTTATTTCATTGAGTTTAGTAATTTGGTAAATAATTATTTAACAATTACTGGTACACATTGAACATCTTGTTTCACAATAAACAGATAATTAACAGACAGGTTGAACTGAAAATTAAATTATGAAATCCAGTTACTGTTTGTGTAGTTTATTGATTGGCCTGTTTCTGTTGGACTTTTGATATCATCTCACATTTTATACATTTGTTCAAGACATATGATCAATGTGTAAATGCACATCAGTACCATTTAGTTTCAGTCATTAAATAAATAAGAGTAATCATAATGATGATGATGAGTGAGACATAGATTTCCTCCTGTATAAAGAAAGTTTCTAAATCTGATTATGCCTTGTATTGTATTATGGGTTGTCTTGTCATTCTTTTCCTATGAGGGATTGGGTTTGTTGGCAAGAGAAATGTCACCTCTGAGTGGGAGATTGGGTTGAGCCTGGGTCCATAGACTGATGGATCCGTTTCAGTACTCGCCAGTGAAGCTACTCTGAAGGCTGCCCTTGCTCTGGTCAAGACCTGAGGTATCTTCCATCTCAAATGTGGGGATCATCTCTTCTCTGCCTCCCTCTTCTGGTCAGGTCATCACCAAGAACATCACTGTGTAAAATTCACATAGGCATATATAATCTTACCAATGTAATTTTTCAGTATGCTATTAGAGTGAACAAAACATAACAGGAAGGATAAGGTCGGAAGAAGTATAACACCTTGAAAGTAGGAATTAGTTTTCCCCCCTCCTCTGATCTGGTGTTGTGTTAATTTGTGTGGGGTCAGAGATTATTACACTATACACTGCTATCATCTGGTACCTGCTGTATGCATGTTCTCAGTGTACCTGGGGTTCATTGAGAAATGTACAGTCAGACATAGATAAGAGTGATGATGTGTTGTTCCATTGAGCGTTTAAGTCAGGCTGATAGGGCAAGACCAAGACAAGGATAAGATGCATTTTAATAAATAGCATACAATTTAACATCTTCATCAACTCATTTGGTTATGCATAGTGTATATAAATGTTTCTCTGTACCTTCCAAATTAACTACTTTGTCTTCTTCTTCTTATAAATCATTTCCTTTTACCTGCTGTTAGTTGTGGGGTTGAGTGATGTGATGTGTTGTGTAATGTGTTGAGTTAACTTCTGTTGACTGGGTTCTCATAGCTTACGCCATTTTTCCCCATCTTCAGTAGTTAATATGAGTATAACTCAGCTAGTCTTTTTATTGTTATTCATGGCCATCATACATAATTTCTGATGTGTAATTGTTACAAAATGTAATCCATAGAAAATCATGACAACAATACATTAGTAAGAGGTTGCTACAAATGTACCTCTCCTAATCCTCCTCTCTTACTCTACATATTAATTTATTTTTCTTCTTCTGTTATTAGTGCACATCATGTCCATTCTGTTGGCTATCAACAGTTGGCTATAGACCGAGGTTTTAATTACCTTTTGGTCTGGACAGATTATCTAGGCCGTCTGTCACAAATGGCGTCTGTGAAGCGTAACCTGTTCTAGGCAATGCAGTTAATGAATGCTTTGTCTAAGTGAAAATCTGACACATAAATACAACTGATTTCTATCAAACCCTATTATTTCAATTCATGAAGAGGAAAGGAAAGATATAATCTTTCTCTCAGCTCCCTAGATTGCGAATAGGCAGAAATAAGTACGTTTTCAAGCGAGGCAGTGGTTCCTGTGCACAAACTGTCTTGTGATTAGCAGACAGCAATTTAAGCAGTTTTGATGAAATGCATAAGAGTGCGGTTGAATTCTCACCTCGTACAGTTTTCTGTGATAGATTGTTGTAGTATGCACACATTAAAGCTAACAGATGTATTGAAGAACTTCAGAGTTGGCAGTTTTGAGAACGTATGAGGTTGTGAGTTTTGCCGGGGAAAAGGCTCTGTGTAGTCAGAAGTTAGTAGTCGACATTTTAACACTTCAGAGGTTTTATTTCATAATTAATACATTTAATTTGACGCACAAACACTGGATACCTCTACTGTACACATCTGGGCATCACATAGATCTGAGGATTCACACGCTTACCTCGGAATTCGGATCAATCTGCCGTTTTTTCATGGAACATCCAGGTCACATTGGCGATCTGACTGTCTGTCAGGGCTGTTGGAGGAGAAGTGCGCGATTTAAATATGTAAGGCTTTCAGCAGGTCAGCGTTAACATCACGTGACCCGCTCCCTCCAATAATTTCCCTAGTTGTAGACGCTGTAATTTCCAAATTTAGACGACACATCTCCGGTGTCAAGTTGGTGTTCGTACTCCTTAGTGAGGTCAATTGTATAACTTTCTCTGTTTTGGCGTGCAAATGTTGACGCACTGTAGAATGATGGTTGGTGATTATGGACACACCCATAAGTGCTCCGTTCTTCTCCTAACTCAAACCTGAGTCTGGAGAAACTCAGCTCAGTGTACGAACTCCGTAGCACCGGCGAGGATCCTGAAATACTTTGTGTAGATTTTTAACTAGAAATTTTGCCCGGGCAGCGCCGTTAGGCTACTCTTTTTCGATTTCCAACTGCCAAGGGATTTTTTACGTGAGCAACAATGCACACGGGCGTCCGATCTCACTCTCCAGAGACCAGGGGAAATTTTATTACTAGAAGTCCACGTGAAAAAATCCCGGCCCTCACCGGGGCTTGAACCCGGGACCTTCAGCACTCAAGGCGGACACCATACCTCGAGACCACGCAGCCCCGTGTAATTGTGCCATTTAATAAGCCTAAATAGTTCAGTTTCCGAGACATGATAATGTATATGAGCAGCTTTTCTTGCATGTTCAGATCTTGTAAAATGTCAGTATATGTTTGCTTCTCTTTTCACAATATTCTAAGAATATTTCTGTAATATTTGAGCTCAAGGAACCACATTTTCTTCTGCTGAGATTGCGAAATGATCTATGGCTCGCATCCATAAGTGATCCATCATTCGAACATGAGAAAACTCAAATGTATTTCACAACAACAGGATGTCAGAGTATCCTCGTTTGCTTACATTATCAGAGATGCTGAAAATAGGAGACTGGGGAATGGTGATCAAACGACTTTTACGCTAGTTTTTGGACCCAACGAACCATTAATCGAATCAATCAATCAATCAATCAATCAATCAATCAATCAATAGTAGATTTCAAAGCTCGATTCTATTTCATTTCATAATCTTTCTATCGATGTTATTATTTGGCAGATCTAGAGAACTTTGCGTAGTTATTTTTAATGTATATTTACAGTGTATTTTCATTTCATTTTTGTATTTTATTTTCATAATAATTTATTAATATTTATGTTTATATTGTTCAAAGACAGCTTATCACAAACATCAGAAAGAGGTAGTCCTCGTTTTTAGGCCAGTTATGAGAAGACAAAAATTGGAACATGTTGTAAGCACGGAAATATGTGCGGAAAGAAAGATAGAGGATGAAAACGTAAAAAGATTATAGACAGTCTTGTGTCATGTCACGGAAGGGAGTTAACACACGAAATGATCCATGACGTCGGATATCGTAATTTGTGGAGATGCGTGATCGCCCATGCCAGCTGGCAAGGGCAATGGATGGTGAAGATGATATTGTTCAAAAAAAATTATTTTTTCTTAAATGTACACACAGAAGCCATAAACAACAGGTTGTGCAATTTATTGCACGGTATTGTTCACTGCGTTACGGACAGATGCATACTGAAAATATACAAGTATGAAGTGAATAAATGAATCATAATTTGGCGGAGATACATAACAATCAATCAATGCAGAAATGGTGTTGTCGAGCGCTACATACTGAGACAGATATTCCGAGCACTTATGAACTGAATGGTTCGATGTGCAGTGAAGATAATCTAACTAACTAACTAACAAACTAGACAATTGTAAAACTTGGACTGGATGAAATCTGAATGGGTGCAATGTGAGGTCGAAGGACATAGCGTATTGGAGACTCAATAAGACCTGTCGTTGATGCTAACACCTGATGATGGTGACAACAATTTATTCTAAGTAAACACACAAGTATTGTTTTGGGCTCATAGAAGCAGAAGAAGTTAGTTAGTTAGTCAGTCAGTCAGTCAGTCAGTCAGTCAGTCAGTCAGTCAGTCAGTCAGTCAGTCAGTCGGTCGGTCGGTCGGTCGGTCGGTCGGTCGGTCGGTCGGTCGGTCGGTCGGTCGGTCGGTCGGTTGGTTAGTTAGTTAGTTAGTTAGTTAGTTAGTTAGTTAGTTAGTTAGTTAGTTAGTTAGTTAGTTAGTTAGTTAGTTTAGTTAGTTAGTTAGTTAGTTAGTTAGTCGAGGTTCCAACTTCACGGCAACGGGTCGTCCCCATTATGCTCCATTCCCGTGCCAGCGAATATCACACAAAATGCTCCCCACTGTCCAATGTGAAAAGTGGAATAGACAGGAGTCTCGGCAATCCAACAGCCCGCACAGGTACACTGTGCATAATGCCGCCGTCAGAATGTCAACACAAAATTCATCCACGAATACCACAGTTCATCGTTGATGGACTCGGCAGTCACCAGAAAGACCTCATTGACCCGGGTTTTCTCACATGGCTTGGTTTCTTACCGCAGGGCGACCCGCCGAAAGTGTCGCACAAAGCACGAATTCCGCAGCTTCAGCGCCGACTCCCAGGAGTCTCCCGAAAATGCACTCATGAACCAAAAGGGCAAAACAGTCAATTCAGCAACCGCCGGTAGCCATTGTGTCGAACATGCAGAAGCAGAAGAAAGAAGTAGAAACTAGAGGACACCCAAGATAGCATAACGATTGAAAGTTATTGTTACGGGTGTATAGTTAGTTGGTCAAGTGTCGAAACACACTAGTTCCTGCAGCAAAGGGCTGTCGTCATTTGGAGTTAGGTGGTTCGAATCCCGGTCTGTAACTACAGCCTTAAATTTTGTATTGTCTAGTATGTCGTTTAGTCCCTTTTTATACTTCTATGAGCGCCAGTCAATACATTTGTGTTTATGTATAACAGAGTGCGTTGTCAAGAACAGTAAGTGTTGTCTAGTCTCTATTTATTTCTTCTACGTCTACGAGCGCCAAACAATACAAGTATGTTTATTGATGAACTGTCAAAGTGGCCTCAAAGAGTTCCCCAGCTGATATTTCTAGCTAATATTGTAAACGATTTGTTTTATTGTGTTACTTAACATATTAAGTTAACATCATTCAGTATGAGAATGGAGATTAAGGCTGTTACTTTGGCACTAAAACGCTTGCCTATATTAACTTTCAACGGCGATTATTGTCTGCGGCTTTAAATCCATGCCATGCAAAGATTTTATGAATGAGAGTAACTGCCACTTACGGAGACCTCGGATCTTCAAAAACGTGACTATCTGATGTTCAGGCCAGGCACGTGATGTGCTAACAAGAGAGCTAATATGCTGGCATCAAGAGCACCTCTCACTGGGATGTTGAAGATGAACAGAAGGGATTTACTGCTCGCAATAAATGACAGCGTGGTTCTTGGGGACACATCTCTTGATGAATGTTTTTGATTATATCTTATGAGATTACTGCTAGAAGATCATCCTTCAGCTCACTGCAAGAACTCTGAAACGCCGTGAAGGGTCGCAGTGTGTTTCCTTGAGAATCCCACATATTATAAATATTTCGTTTGTGGGTATGTTTTTTTATTTATTTTTCTATGTGGCCTGGGCAAGGATCGTATAATGACTTCTCTTTATAGTTTCTGAGTAAGGAGATAGTATTAATAGTAGTTAGAGGAGTGGGGTTTAAACAGACAGACGCATGCAGACACTAGGAGACAGGGACAGACAGACAGATAGGCTGACAGACGTAGAGACTGAGGGACAACGTAGACATTTAGGTTTCTTCTTCTTCTTCTTCTTCTTCTTCTTTCTTCGTTCCCCTTCAGACGTCAATATGAATAAATGCAAAGTAAAATGAAAAAGGTGAAGACATGCATGCTTCGGAAAGAGCAGCAGGCTTCAGTTTAACAATTAAAAAATACAGAGTAACTTCCCCCCCCCCCCCCAAGACATGCTGGAGGTGAGATAAATTGGCTGGGTCTGCACCCCTTGATAGGGTATTGGTGCATGATAAAGCATATTTCTGGACCCTTTGAAATCGTGTGTATAGTGCAGAATAACTGTCAGATCATCACGGTTTGGAGAGAATTGCTGGGTGTGACCTGAGGATCTGATCAATACTCAGGACTCTGAGGAAAGGCCACACGGACAGATAAACAGACTGCTACTAGTGCAATTAGCATTGGGACTCTTCGCTGGCTGTTGTAGATTGTGACGCAGCAAGTATGAGAATGTCCAGGTGTGCTGTAATGTCGGTTCTTGACTCAACTCAACTGAGCAGTTTGTCCTTAAATGGAGTGGGTGTAGACCAAAGTACTTTTCTCTGTTCTGCATATGTGAGGGCTGAAGATAGGTAGAATGTATACAAGTAGCATGTATATAGGTAGAATGTTTATAAGTAGAGGGTAAATAAATACGTCGTTGAAGTATGGGTAAATAATAGGTTGGGATATAGACGGGCAGACAATGAAAGAGGTAAATAAATAAGCAAGTAAATCACTATAGCAACAAATAAGCAAGTAAATCACTATAGTAAATAAGTAAGCAGGTAAATCACTATAGTAAATAAGTAAGCAGGTAAATCAATATAGTAAATAAGTAAGCAGGTAAATCGCTACAGTAAATAAGTAAGCTAGCAAATCACTATTGCATTGCATGGTGGGTGATGTGGTCAGTATCACGGTGGTTGGTGTGGTCAGTATCACGGTGGGTGATGTGGTCAGTATCATAGTGTGTGATGTAGTCAGTATCACGGTGGTTGATATGGTCAGTATCACGGTGGTTGATGTGGTCAGTATCACGGTGGTTGATGTGGTCAGTATCACGGTGGTTGATGTGGTAAGTATCACGGTGGGTGATGTGGTCAGTATCATAGTGTGTGATGTAGTCAGTATCACGGTGGTTGATGTGGTCAGTATCATAGTGGGTGATGTGGTCAGTATCACGGTGGGTGAAGTGGTCAGTATTACGGTTGGTGATGCGGTCAATATCATGGTTGGTGATGTGGTCAGTATCACGTATGGTGATGTGGTCAGTATCACGGTGGGTGTATGGTCAGTGTCACGGATAGTGATGTGGTCAGTATTACGGTGGGTGTATGGTCAGTATCACGATTGGTGATGTGGTCAGTTGTAGCATAATTGCTAACCACCATTATTTAGTTGACAAGCCTTCAAGCCAAGAAGAGGAAACAATATAAAACAATTGACTACACAACCGCAAACTGAAATTAGGACTTAAAACTTAACATCGAAACTGGAACTGCATAAGTGACAGATGACGTGGATTCTTGGAAAGATTTCATCAGCCAAGGCGTATAAAACCATTGGATAGGAACAGACATGTGACACCGCTTTCGCGCCAACGCCTGTTTAGCATATGTTAATATTTCAACAGAATATGGTAAGCCCGCACTTTTTCTGCAACCAGCCTGATGAACAGACGTGAAAAGCGGGTGTGACCAAATTTTCAAACATGGGACTGCAGAGTGTCTAGATCCGAGGTAAGCTTGTAACTCCCGAGATTAGACTAGGAACCCGATGTATCAGGTGTCAAGTAATGGTATCCAGTGTTTGTAATGTCAATTGAAATGTATTATTATTAATTAAGACCTCTGAAATATAAAAATGCTCGACTGTAGATTCTGACGACGCAGAGCCGTTCCCGGGAAAACTGACACTCTAATACTCTCTTCGATGAAACTGCAATCTCTGATATTCTTAGAGATAACTATTAACTTTAAGAAGTGCATTATACTACTCCATTCTATTCTGAACAACTGTACGAAGTGATGATTCTAAAGCAATCTTGTGCATTTCAGCAGAAACACTGCTAAAAAATGCTATCACTATCTACAGCTAAAATGACAGTTCGTGTACTAGAACAAGTGCCTTGTTTTAAAACAGACTTATCTATGTCTATTTTCAATTTAGAAAGTTGAAAGAGAAATCAAATCTTCCCTTTCTGCTTCATCTATTGAGGAAATAGGGTTTAATGGAATAAATATTTATATTTATGTCAAATTTAATTAGATAAGGGCACACATGAATTGCATTACATGAGAAAGTTGTGCTTCGCGGAACACCATCACGCGAAGTGAACTTAACTCATTAATCAACATAACTTTAGAAAAACAACACTCAACACCACAACAACAGATAATGGGAGAGAGTTATTAGACACAGAAGAAGAAGAAGAAGAAGAAGAAGAAGAAGAAGAAGAAGAAGAAGAAGAAGAAGAAGAAGAAGAAGAAGAAGAAGAAGAGAAGAAGAAGAAGAAGAAGAAGAAGAAGAAGAAGAAGAAGAAGAAGAAGAAGAAGAAGAAGAAGAAGAAGAAGAAGAAGAAGAAGAAGAAGAAGAAGAAGAAGAAGAAGAAGAAGAAGAAGAAGAAGAAGAAGAAGAAGAAGAAGAAGAAGAAGAAGAAGAAGAAGAAGAAGAAGAAGAAGAAGAAGAAGAAGAAGAAGAAGAAGAAGAAGAAGAAGAAGAAGAAGAAGAAGAAGAAGAAGAAGAAGAAGAAGAAGAAGAAGAAGAAGAAGAAGAAGAAGAAGAAGAAGAAGAAGAAGAAGAAGAAGAAGAAGAAGAAGAAGAAGAAGAAGAAGAAGAAGAAGAAGAAGAAGAAGAAGAAGAAGAAGAAGAAGAAGAAGAAGAAGAAGAAGATGGTTAATTGGGAAAACACAGTGAATTATTTATACACACTATAAACACCATTGAGTGGAAGAAATGTTATAAATGTATGTCATTTATTTACATGCATCTTGACACATTCTCACTTTTGTCACTGTCTTACTGTACATGTTCACTGACCCCAGGTCAAATGAGAACTTACATACAGCAGGAACCAGTTGATACAAGGCGTACACAGTGTGATAAACTCTGACTACCCCAAATTAACCCAACACTAGATTAGAGAAAAAAGGAGGGGAGGGGAACTAGTTCCTACTTCAGGAATTTAGATTTCTTCCGACCTACTTCTAGAATATTGTATTGGCAAGATTGTATATATTTATGTGAATTTTAAACAGTGATCTTGGTGGCTACCAACAACCACCCAACACATCAGCAAACTAACCACCTAAATCAGACCTGAAAGAGGGAAGCCGAGAGAAAGAGATGAACCACAAGTGAGATGGAAGATGACTTGGCCATGAGCAGAGTATGGGGAGGCCTTCAGAGGAGCTATACGGGCATACCTGAAGTGGATCCATCAGTCAATGGACCCTGGCTTACCTAATATCCCAGTCACCAGGTTACCTTTTTAATTGGTACACACCACACCCAATTTCAGGAAACTGATATTTAATTGTTGATTCATCATCTTCACACTTAACATGTACAACATCAAAATGTTTACTATGTTTTCACACTTGTTGACCTCTCATGTATTGATGCTTGTTTATTGATGGTCGGTGACAATGGTCCAATATGCAACTTTTCTAATATATCTTGTGTAAATCACAACTAGAGATGTATGTACTGGCCAGAAGGCTCAGGCCCAGTCAATAAATGATTAACATGAATTGACCTTCTGTTAATTTATCAGTTCAAACCTATCTGTGATTCACCAGCTTCTTTGTACATCATGTTGTCAGGATCTATTGTGATTGATTATGTTTTTGATTGTTTAAAAACAAATTAACTCTTCATGACTTACTGAATGGGGAAATAAAAAGACTCTTGGTCTATCAGCTGCTCAACATCCAAGTTTTCTTAACATAAATCAGGCTGAGAGAATTCTCCAAGCTTTCCTCAGATTTGATAACAAAATAAAGGGGGCTCCAGAGCTATAAGAATCATTGGAGAAGGGGCAGATTCCCAGTTAGTAATTACCATTCTCACCAGGGCCATAATCTATATCTCCTAGACTACTTAATAGAACGAGGCCTGCAGATAACTCGAGGGTCATATTCTGGGGTTATTGAAGATAGAAGAGGAGGGGGCCCAACTTCTTTTGTTAGAAATGGGGCATGCACCAAAGTGATCTCCTCCTCCCTTCAGAATATATGACATCAGTATCGCAGTTAGTGTTGTGGTCAGTATCTTAAAAAAGTCGCTTAACAGTCGACAGGGTCGACTTAATTGCACCGCGATGTTATCCCATATGGCTCAGTCTCTTTCCGCAGAGCGGAAATCGTCGCACAAACCACGAACTCCGAAGCTCCAGCGACGACCCTCAGGAGGCTCCGAAAAAATGTACTCGTGAAGCGAAGGACGAGGCCCGGAATCGAACCCAAAACCTTTGGAGCCCGAGTCAGACGTCTTGACAACTTTGTCACGGAATCAGACTCCTGACTCTGTGGTCAGTATCTCGGCAGGTGATTTGGGCAGTATCGCAGTGGGTGATGTGATCAGTATCACGATAGGGCGTGTGGTCACTGTGACATGATGATTGGGGTTGGAGTTCATAATGTCAGGCAGTTTTTTATTTGGATAATCTCTGGCTAAGACAAGGATGGATATTCTGCCGACCCCGTGGTTTCTGGACCTATGTGTTCACACAATCCCCTATAAACACTAACATGTATATTTATGGTTCTAGAGAAGACAAGAAACAATACACTTGTAAATTCCAACGAAATCCACATATATAATATAGGTCGGGTAATAGTTACCGGAATGGAACACCTAGAGATGAAGAACACCACTCTACAGAAATCTGCTTAGAGTCAATCTGTCCAACCAACTAACTATTCAGGCTGAATGGAAGGAATATTTCATCACTGGCATTGCCCAGTCGATGTCCGTACGTCTGGAGTCAGCTGATTGGAACTGGCTTTCTCCTTCGGGTTGCATACTGGGACATAGACAATACACTTCGGACGAGTAACTTTTGCTAACAGGAGTTAATTGTCTTTATATTCAAGCTCTGTATACGACTCATTTTTTTCCTTCTCCATCATCACATGAAGAATTAATATTATCAAGTTCTGTCTTACAACGTTCTCTACTACTGTTCACCAAGAACTTCAGCGCTTGACAATATATACTACAGCCTATCCTCCTGGTCGAGGACGAAGGGAACAAAATCAAACATTTTGGAGTATCTTTTCTCTTATACCAGGTCAGTGTTTAACCAACACACAGACAAAAACTATCTTCTGAAAATATATATATTTGGCCAAGGCAGCCATGAGGGTTGATGGCTATATGTAGTATTCTCAAGAAGTCTTATTGATACTTCACATCCACCAACTGGATGGTTAAAAACAAACTTGCAACATTTCCTGAAGATCCTTAGTAGGTCTCTCCGCCAGCTTGGAACACAACAAATTCTTTCTGCCGTCGACCCACAAAAGGGAGACCCTGAAACAGACAACCTGGTGAGAGTGACCTGCTCTACTCATAGTTGTCCATAACAATGGACTGCGCAGGCACAACATCAGTACAGAGTCTCTTCAATATACACTGACTACCTGATCCTGGTTGGCTTGGCTGCCAGACTTTAGCAGGCTAGAAGAACATCTAATAGGAGGCCCAAGTGAACAGCGCCGTCTTGAAAGAACATCGTTTCAGCTTATAGAGGCCCAGGTCGTCAAGGCAGACTCTTGACATCCGGAAACTTTCATACAAGAAACCATTCTTTCCCACTCACTTCACTCACCCTTGTCTTTCGTCCACACGGACTTATTGTTCATGTCTCATGGTTGTTAGAACTCTAAACGTCCTCCCGACGTCTTGGTGGTCCTAGAACACTCATCTGTTCGGTGTTCTGCTGAAAAGGTGTAATCTTCTCACTAGAAGAACCCCCTTCATTTTAATTATTTGATTCCCCTTCTCTACGGTTGATCATATATATATATATATATATATATATATATATATATATATATATATATATATATATATATATATATATATATAAAACACAATGTATGTATTTTCGTCCGTTCTTTATGCGTTCGCAAACGGTCCATCCGATTGAGATGAAATTTTCTACACGTTTTCCTTTCATTCCTGTGCAACTTTCTGTCATAGTTTTTTAGTTTTTTTTTTTGGCTACTTACTTACTAAAATGTAATATTTCATTTTTCATTATATATTTCTATATAGCAAGGGGACTTAACTCTAGAAAAGTTATTTCAAGGGGCATAACTTTTAATAACATTTCTATATACTTTATAGTCATATTGTTGCATCGCTTTCAAAGATTTATAAACTCTTTGTCTATAGTTATTTTTAGGCATATGAGTTATAATAAATAATGATATAATCTTTAAGGCATTTTCAAAGTTTTCATAAAAATAATGCATAATGCATAACATTGTAACTCATCATTTTATGCTTAAAGAAGTTATCTACAGTCATGTAGGTGATTAAAAACAGTTTTCATTAAAAATAATGGATGGTGTGTGGAAGGACATTCTTTTAAGTTACTCTGTGAATTTAATGAGACGCTCTCCGCCAGGAGCTGGGCGAAGCCACGCCGGGTCAGATAGATAGACAGACAGATAGTCGGGAACGGGAGCTTATATGACTACTTATATGAATTAAATTAGATGCTCCCCACCAGGGACTGGGTGAAGCCGGACCGGCTCAGACAGACAGACAGACAGTCAGGAACGGGAGCTTATATGACTACGTATATGAATTAAATGAGATGCTCCCCACCAGGGACTGGGTGAAGCCGGGCCGGGTCAGACAGACAGGCAGACAGACAGATAGTCGGGAACGGGAGCTTATATGACTACGTATATGAAATAAATGAGATGCTCCCCACCAGGGACTGGATGAAGCCGGGCCGGGTCAGACAGACAGACAGATAGTCGGGAACGGGAGCTTATATGACTACTTATATGAATTAAATGAGATGCTCCCCACCAGGGACTGGGTGAAGCCGGGGCGGGTTAGCTAGACAGACAGACAGACAGACAAACAAGCAGACAGACAGACAGACAGACAGACTGATAGATAGATAGATCCCCTCCAGGGACTGGGCGAAGCCGGGCCGGGTCAGCTAGTCATCCTATAAAAGAGAGAGTGACTTGCCGATACATGCTTCCTTCCACCATGTAGAAGGTAGTGGGTTATTTAGGATCCCGTTCATTAACCCATCCCTTAATAATTTAATGTAAATTGAACGGCTGCTTATGCTACTAAGGGAGCTGTGTCAGAATAATAATAAAGTATTTAGGATCTCTTTTATTAGCCCTTCCGTTAAGAAGTTAATGTCAAATGAAAGGTTCCTCTGACCCTAAGGGAGCTGCATCAGGTTAATCATAAAGTAAGGCACCAGATAATAGTAAAGTATAGACAGTGTCTGTGCTCTTCCGGGAGCAATATTGTATAATATTCCAAGTTAGGCACTAGTTAAGAGTAAGTCAAGAAGGCGTCTATGTTCATTCGGGAGCTAGAGATTTATTATAGGTACATTACATCACTTAACAAGAGTGAAGTGATGAAATCCTATGCTCCTTCTGGAGCCTACAAAATTATAATAGGTATAGTGCACCCGATAAATTTGAGGTACAGACAGTGTCTATGCTTCTTAAGGAACTTCCTCCATTATAATATGTACAGTAGCGCACTTGACAACAATGAAGTCTTGACAGTGCCTATACTCCTCAGGGAACCTCCCCTATGTATTATCAAGGTGCGTGTCACCTATAATGTGTATACTCTGATTAAAGCATATTGCACTACGACTGTAGCAAAGATCTAATAATGTAGCCTTGGAGAGGTTGATTGAAGCTATAGACCGTTATAGCTTATTAAATAATCAAGCTTGTAATCAGTGCAAACGCCCAAAACAACTGGTCATTTAACCTTCATTATTTATGGATGGTGTTGACCTTCTCAAGTCACGTTCAGTGCAAGACTCAGCCTTTGTTGTTAGGTCTATGAATTACCTTAACCCAATGAATTGTATGAAAGTAAGCAATTAGAAAGAACAAATGCCTTTTCTAGCGAACACAAATTCTTGATCCATGGAATCTTTCAACTGTAGAATGGTCTTTAAAGCACATAAATACAGGAAACCATTGAGATGTCGCTATTATGTCGAGACGTGAACTGATTTCTAGATCGTCATTGCCTAATTAGCAATTCCCGATCTCGGACCCGAGACTATTAATAGTTCACTTTTTCCGCTTAGATCGCAAATAGAGTTTTATTATTCTCGAAGAGGCTAGTTCTGCTGAGAACAGTGTATGTGTCGTTCCCTCGTGTATAAACAAACAAACAAAAAAACAGGGATTTTGACTTTCTAGAACTTACTCAATGAGAAACTCCCCAAGGATTTCCGTCTAAAAATAGAAACAGGCTCAGAAACAGGCTCCCCGGTACTATAATCGGGTCAAGATGAGAGAACCTATAGTGATTTTGCTACAACTATCACGGTGGGTGATGTGATCAGTTTCACTTTGGGTGATGTGGTCAATATCATGCCGAACAATATTAATTCCTTCGACATTTCCTGGTACTCATTTTATGATAAGTCAACCAGAAAGCCCAGGTGCATTTCAAAAATCCGCGAATTCGTTTCTTAGAGGAACAGCCGGCTGGCCAACAACTTCTGCTTCACCCTCTTCTTCGTTCTTCTTTAGAGGTAAGTATGTCACAATTAGTTATGCGTCTCAGAGGCCGGTTTGTCAGGCTTCGGCATGCATTTATGTTAGGTTTGTTTCCTCCAGACAGATTCTTTTCAAGATCACGGGCTCTGTCTACCCTTGGTTGGGTTTACTTTTCCTAACAATTTTACCAGGTCAGTGGCTATACGGCCTACTCTTAGCGATTTTCAATTGCAGTTGGATTTTTAACATGCACAACCTGCCTCCTCTTTTCCGCCCTTAAATGAACGGCCAGGTGTCCGATCTCACTACCCAAGAGATCATGGGACATGTTATATTATTAAAAACTTATAGTTTCTGGAAACATTTCCAGCTCTATACAGGGATCGAACCCGGTACCTTCTGAGCCCAGGCGAACCTCTCAGCCTCGGCTCCCCATGTGAGCGTTTAGCCACTTCGATATCGCGGCTAGCTAGATAAATAAACTGAGTTAGAAATACACAGACAGTCGGTTATACAGGCATACAAACATGCAGATTGACTGAAAGTTTTAAGAATGGATAATCACAACTGAGATAGTGCGTGCGATGCTCAAGAAATCACCTAACACCGCCCCAGGCCCAGACGGCATCCGATATGGTGACCTACTGGTGTTATCAGAGGATGACATGGAAGAAATGGCCAGAGAATTCAACACCAGTATCCAGAGGGGTCAGATCAAAGAAGAATGGCTACACAGCTACTTGCTGCCGCTGCCAAAACCGAACAAAGACCATTGCAAGAAAAGCGGCTACATAATCATTACTATGCAGAACACTGCTGGCAAGTTACTGGAGAAAATTGTAGCACACAGACTTGATTGTGACTTGGAACAACTCAGCTGCTTGCCGCCCACACTTGGAGGATACAGACGCAATAAAGAGTCATGGCTGAATGCGGCGGTCTTTGCTCAAGATGTTTACGAAGGATTTCAGGTCAGAGAAGAGACATGTGCGGCCGCCATAGACTTAGAGGATGCATATAACAGAGTATCTTTCGAGCACTTGATGCAAACCCTCCTCAGACTGAAAGTGCACCCTCACCTTGTACGATGGATAGCTGCAGTTCTGCTCCAAAGGAAGGTGGTGCTAAGATGCGGGAGTTGGTCTTCTGAGCCGATAACGATATGTCCGGTATTTCCGCAGGGTTCATCACTGTCACCAGTACTATTCAATGTGTATACGGTGTCGATCACTGAACAACAGTTGGACAGGAGGGGTAGGACTCTGTCATTCGTTGACGACATCCTCGTGTATCGACAGGGTCGAGATAGACAGGCGGTTGCCAATGATATGCAGGGCGAACTAGATCGAATTTCCTCATGGTGTGCTGAGCCGGTGCCCTTGTCAACCCTGCAAAGACATCGGTTACATGGTTCAGTTATCAGTTATCAGTTATCAGTTGGGGTATCTTCGTTGCACTCCGGACATGTCCATAGGTGCTCAGATCCTCCCCCCAGCATATGCATCAGCGTCCGGTGGCTAATAGTGCCTGTTCTGTGTTGGTTGACGAGGCGCTTTGTTTTCCCGATGTACCTCTCGCGTCTGGCTGTGCCGATTCTTACTCCCAAGTCTTTCATCCTGGACAGCGATGTGGAATCACTGACGTCAAAGTCCTCTGTTCTCGCCATATCTTTGAGGACGTTAATAACATCTGCACGATCCATGGGCTGGCCATCTACAGGGGGTGCAGAGCCAGCCAATTTATCAGCTCTTTCATTTCCCTCGACTCTCGCATGTCCCGGAACGAAGATGAAGGTGACTTTACGGACAAAAGACTTCCGCAGCGACTCAGTCCACTGTCTACGTACAGATCCAGCTTCGACCTTCTGAATCATGCTCATTGAATCACTTAGTACACACACACTGATCTGTTGGCCATCTACAGGGGGTGCAGAGCCAGCCAATTTATCAGCTCGTTCATTTCCCTCGACTCCCGTATGTCCCGGGACGAAGATGAAGGTGACTTTGCGGACAGCAGACTTCCGTAGCGACTCAGTCCACTGTCTACGTACAGATCCAGCTTCGACCTTCTGAATCATGCTCATTGAATCACTTAGTACACACACGTTGGTATAATGCTGTGATTCCAGCCATATGAAAGCCTGTGTAACTGCCATCACCTCCATCGTCATGCTGCTCGTGGTCATAGAGTGGGCACCACTGGATTCTTGAACGGTTCGGCCCGCTGAACGGGCTATAAATGCCCACGCACTTCTCTGCTGCTTTACAACAGATCCATCTGTATAGATGAGCACTCCGGGGCTATCTGAGTGTTCATAGATGAGCGCGTTAACCTCAGCATTGACAGCGGCAGGGTTCTGCTCTCTGCACCGTCTGTCGAGTGTGATAATGCAGGAGAAAGTGCACTTAAAAGCTGGAGGCACCGGCACCCATTCCTTGCCGAGGTTGATACTGGTGAGACTGCAGACCTGTCTGACGACATCTTCCGCCCGACCCATCCATGATTTGCCCCTCTTTAGCCTGTCACCCTTTTCTCTGAATATAGCGTCATGCAGAGGGTGCTGCTCATCTGCATTTATATTTAAGTATGCACGAGCTCTCCAGATATTGATCCTGTGTTCCATTGTCGGGAAGTCAAGGAGGTATCTCATTGCTACACAGCTGGTGTCTCTCGTGCAGCCCAAAATGATGCGCATGGCTTCGTTTTGTACCTTTTCAAGTCTTCCAATCTGTGTCGGGCTGATAGTGAGGCTGGCCAGGGCATACTCGATGCGTGAAAGCACAAGTCCTTGGAACAGAAGTATTAGCAGTCTTTGCTTGATATTGGCAGTCGCCATGACTCTCATTGCTGACAAACCTTTTCGAGCCTTTCGTTATGACATAATCGACATGATCTCTGAAGGACAGGCTACGATCAAGCCTCACGCCAAGATATGTCATTGACTGGGTTCTACTCAGAATGCTCCCATCCATTCTTACTGCCGGCAGGTCTGTTTTCACAATATGGTTGTTTAGTGAGAACCATGTTGAAGCTGGATCTGTACGTAGACAGTGGACTGAGTCGCTGCGGAAGTCTGTTGTCCGTAAAGTCACCTTCATCTTCGTCCCGGGACATGCGGGAGTCGAGGGAAATGAAAGAGCTGATAAATTGGCTGGCTCTGCACCCCCTGTAGATGGCCAGCCCATGGATCGTGCAGATGTTATTAACGTCCTCAAAGATATGGCGAGAACAGAGGACTTTGACGTCAGTGATTCCACATCGCTGTCCAGGATGAAAGACTTGGGAGTAAGAATCGGCACAGCCAGACGCGAGAGGTACATTGGGAAAACAAAGCGCCTCGTCAACCAACAGAGAACAGGCACTATTAGCCACCGGACGCTGATGCATATGCTGGGGGGAGGATCTGAGCACCTATGGACATGTCCGGAGTGCAATGAAGATACCCCAACTGATAACTGATAACTGAAAGTATTAAAATGTTGAAAAGTGCGTGAGGACAGTCATTCAAAATAGATTAGATGCGGTCTTCAAATTGGTATATAACACGAGAACAATCAAATGGGTGCAGAAGAACAACGCAACAGACACGCAATGTGATTGTTGTCAGGGTTTTTGTATTTTTTATTTTGGCATTTTTACATTGTAACAGTGGCAGTTACAGGTGCGGCGCTTAGCGAAGATAAAAATAAGTAGAATAACATAAGTATGATAGTAATAAATTTCATGATGTCTTATTATGTATTATTATTATTATCATCATCATCATCATCATCATCATCATCATCATCATCATCATTATTCGTACATGAAGAGGTAAATTATGAATACATCTAAATAAATTAGTAGTCTGTTTGCGCTTGCTGGCATAGCCTTAGAGTTTGTAATCGAATGAAGAGGTCAATTATGAATACATCAACAGAAACCAGCAGTCTGTTTGTGCTCACTGGCATCGCCATAGATAGAATGTAACCGAATGTAGAGAGTATAGGTCACAGTAGTCTTCAGAGACTCAGGAGGTAGTCGCCCGGAGCTACGGAGTTCGTCCTCTATGCTATCATCATGAGAACATAATCCGAGCTGTGCCTTCTTCTTCTTATAGCAGGGCCGGCTCAGGACGGAGGGAAAAGTGTGAAGGAAGAGTCTGGCGCTTTTGCTTTGACAAGAAGCAGCCTGACTATGTAAGTCTTGGCAGTAAGTAAAGCAATAACATGGCTAGAGACACAGACATTCAATCAGGCATATGTCCTTAGTGACTCAATGAGTATGCTCAGGATGATAGAAATGGGGTGGGTCCGAAGAGAGTGGCTGCTGTCTCTGGAGCGGTCTCGGCTGGCAAAGATTAGTTTAATCTTCGTGGCAGGGCATACGGGTGTACAAGGGAATGAGTAGACTGACAGGCTTGCAGGTAGGGCTACTGTGGAAAGCGGACGAGCCATGGACCAGGCAGACATTCTAAATTCTCTACGAGAAGTAAGTCGTTTACGAGAACCAAGCGACGACTAGGAATCTACAACCATGGCCAAGCTGCGAGAACAGCAAGTTAAAAGAGGTGTGGCCAAACAAGAACACTACGCAGGAAGCCAAGGAAGAGTAATAAACCAACACAGAACCGGTGTCGTGAGCCGTTACACGCTGCGGGGTTTGCTGAAGAGGGGATCCGAGCACTTATGGACTGGATGGTCCGATGTGCAATGAGAATGATCTGTCGACTAACTAACTAACATCTTATAGCCAAGTCGTGTGCTCAGACGATAGAGACAGAGCTATGAGGGATGAAGAAAATCAGTGCAATGAGTCGAACCCCTTGTCATTTCAAAATATTCAGTCCATTTGTATAAGAATACTTTGTGCATCCTGCTTGTTGTGGAGTTAAGATATGTTTTTCTCCCAGATGCCACATCAGCCTTCTGCAGATAAAGCATTCCATTAATTTTTTTAAAAAAAAGATAAGTTAACAGATAAACGGGCGCGTTAGTGTAATCACGATGGGGCTACGCTGATAATGTCGTCAATACGGTCGGACGTGGGTATGACACCCGCGTTCATTGTCCGCTACAGAGAGGGATGTACTGGTCGTCTAGTCCCCCGTACGCCCAGGCATGTCCGCTACAGAGAGGGATGTACTGGTCGTTTAGTCCCCCGTACGCCCAGGCATGTCCGCTACAGAGAGGGATGTACTGGTCGTCTAGTCCCCCGTACGCCCAGGCATGTCCGCTACAGAGAGGGATGTACTGGTCGTCTAGTCCCCCGTACGCCCAGGCATGTACGCTACAGAGAGGGATGTACTGGTCGTCTAGTCCCCCGTACGCCCAGACATACAGAATATGACGCCTCTAGCACAGCTAGCCAGTCAGCTAGTTAGTCGTAGTTCTAACTTCAGGGCAAAGGGTGGCCCCATTATGCTCCGAACCTGTGCCAGTGAAGATCACACAAAATGCTTCTTACTGCCCCATGTGAAAAGTGTAAGAGACAGGAGTCTTTTTTCTGAACATGCAGTTCACACTCTAGCATAGCACAGACCTATAACAAGCTCGTGCTTCGGGACTTGTGTTTAAGTAGGTTGATAGACAGATTGATAACCATTTGGTTCTCCAGATCTTTTCCTTTCCTCGAGACTGGTTTTAATATAGATATTTTCAATTCGTTGGGACTGGTAATGACGTATCTTCTTAACATGCCCGTGGAACTATTCCTCTCTGCAGATTGTTATGTAGAACTGTTAATAGTTTAAAACAATGTTTTCCCGTGATGAATTTGAATAACGAAGACACAAACAATAGATTGCACGATTTATTGCCTGGCATATTTCGCTGCATCTCGTCAGGTACATACTGCAGAAATCACACAACTTACGTGAATTAATTAGATAAATCCTTCAAACTGAAATATACACATATTCGCACAGTAATGTCGATTGTCTACCACGGTAATTTTAAACTGACTAACATGTCTTTCTGCTTGCACAAGGACGGCTTACGAAGGTTGATTATTATAGCTTCAGCAAACTTTAACAATCGACTACTTTGTGTGTTGAACAACACCCGGAAGGCACTGTCTCTTTCAACCACGTGACCGCTCTCGAGCACATGTCTCCCGACCGATGAAGCAGGACTGTTCCGGTGTGTCGGCCTGCCTAGGCTACCATCTTCTGTGTGTAGTATCTTGTCCACCCAATTCGGAATATGTTCCGAAACCCTGCAATGTAACTGTCGCTCAGTTCTGCCTATGTAGATGGCCTCGCATCTGCATGTAAATTGGTAAATACAACTTGATTTGGCGTACAAAGCTACAGGTTCTGTTACTGCTGGGACGGGGATCGGTACGGTTCTGTATCTGATGACTAGAGCTGCAGCACAGAATGTTCGCTCGACTGCTGTGGTGAGCCGGTCCCGCAGACGTTGCATTACGTCATCTCCTCGGAAGGTTAGCTGGATGAATACCTTGAGTTTAGGGACTGTAGTTACTTCTGATTTCGGCTTGGGCTGTTGGCAGTGGCGCTTTATAAATCCTGTGGAGTACCCATTCAGGTTTAAGGCATTCTTAAGAGTTTCAAATTCCTCTGTCAGTGTGTCCTGGGTGCATATCTTCCTAGCACGGTCAAACAGGGTCCGTACTAAACCCCGTTTGTACTGGACAGGTGCGAAGCTCTGAAAATTTAAGTATTGGCCAGTCCATGTTTCTTTGCGGTACACCGATCTTTGAATTGTGCCGTCTGCTCTACGTCTCATTAGGATATCTAGTGTAACAAGCTACGTGGAGGGTCCCAAGTAACTATGTAACAATATTTCAATATTATTCTATAGCCCTGGCTGGGATAGGTCTTTGCTTGCCAACCCTCCTCCGTTTCCCCCGGACTCACTGTCACTCTCTCTTTCGACCTCAGGACCTATTTCCTGCAGGGTCGTTCTGGCTGACACGCATACAACATGACGTTCTTCAACATATTTGTAATTGTAAATTTAATAACTCAATACATAACAGCACAGAAAAAATATCTGGCGATTAACTCATAAACATCTACACACAATCTAGAGAGAAAACTAGTCCATACAATATCAACACAAATATAAATATCCTAGATCATCGTTTTCCATATTGTCCCATGAATTCACCACCACCTCACAGCAAGTTCCCTGGTCTTTATTTCCCGCGTAGGTTGTTCGAACAACAAGG
The DNA here is from genome assembly GCA_014155875.1 of Cepaea nemoralis. Taxonomy (NCBI): domain Eukaryota; kingdom Metazoa; phylum Mollusca; class Gastropoda; order Stylommatophora; family Helicidae; genus Cepaea; species Cepaea nemoralis. The sequence continues at coordinate 212,308 of JACEFZ010003180.1, forward strand.
TTCCATCGATCCAGGATTCCAAGTTTCCGTGGCATACACGAATGTAGTGTGTCCAATGATTAGGGAAAGTGCCCTGGGATCACGTGGTACAGTTTTGGTGGGGAAATACTCAAGGAGAATAAATAGGATATATGCCAGGGTGTGTCAGTGACTTAGGCGGGATTTAGCCCAGAATGCAAACATACTCGATCCCAGCTCAACGAAAAGCCTGCCGAGGTGTTCTGAAAGTATTCGTTCGGGCCCGCCGTGGTTCTATCTGGTATAGCCCAACAGCAGCAGGGACTTCCTAGTAAACATAATGTTCTATGTCGATGCTCTGTCGAAACTTCCGGCTATATTCGCCGTCAAAAGAAGGATCCTGTAAAGTTAAAACAATTTTGAGAGCCTCTGGTGTAAACTTCATATACAGCCGGCATGGAGATTCCAATGGTCTCAGCATGTCGGTTGCCATACATAAAATACATACAATTACCTAGTATTCAATTGTCTTCATACCACACTCCTCTCCACACTCATACCATGCCTTTATTAATATTGGGCACATACCTTCTCAGGCTTACCTCTCACTTGCAAACCTTGCCTTTCTCACTACAAAGCTATTGTGGAGTAGTGTGCGTAATTATGTATGTTTCCTACTCTTAACTAATCATAATAGTGGGTCTGTATGGACCGCAGTGCATCTCCCTCCCCCATCCCTAGCAAGAACAGGAAAGAGGAAACTACCCTGTCCGGCCGCCGCTCTTGTCTGAGCTGTCACCGCAATGTATCGGCCGTGTCTCACATAACCCATACATTCAGATGAGTTCAGGTTCTCTCAGGGAGACAGGGAAGTCCATTTATACTCCCAACATCTTCCTATCGACCAGGAACCACCCGGTCCACCTGCCCCCCCCCCCCCCCCCCCCCAATCAGCCGAAAGACGAAAGAGATAGCACAGTGGATCGCCTCTTCTGGCTCAAGAAGATATAACTCAGATGGGTGGAACCGGTCCCCACGGAGCCCTTCCCTCCCCTCGACATGCCATAGCTATAGAATGTTTATATTCAAATGAAAGAGAACACTAAACAGAGGTAAAGCCATAGGAAGAAGGATAACCCCGATTTGTTCCCCCGCCATGCCCAGATCTAGACGCTTAGCCAAATTGGCAAGACTGCCGTTTCACCAATTCGTCTCATTATTTGAGACGACCAAGCTTAATATGCCCATGTCTGGCAGGACCAATTAATCTAAATTACCTTTCATTCCCCAGCAGTAGGATGCGGCACTTTATCTGTAAAATTCTTTAAAACTTCAATACATTGTGCCGACAACAACCGACAAGGTTGACAACGGAAATTTCACGCCAACCATTACCCTAGGTCATATTTGGTGCAAGGCGTGCCATTGGGTTTTCCCGAAGAACAGATAGATTACAAAGTATTCGTGTCAAATGCTCGGGTTATGAAAGTAACCCAGAGAATTCCACTCCGAAGGAATTGAGCGGATAGGTATGAGGACATGGGCCACTGGGGTTTCGCTACATAGGCCCCCTCTTAAGAAAGTCGAACCCTACGAACTTTCAACTGCCAGAGGTTCTGTTCGAATTACCTCCCCCTCACCTTCGACCATAGGATGCCGTGACATAAAATCCGCTCCCACATTCTCCCTTCCGGGGATGTATTCGACCGTGAACTGATACGGTTGTAAGAGCAATGACCATCTCATTAACCTTGCGTTCAGTTTCTTGGAAGTTGCCAAGAACGTCAGAGGTTGATGGTCGGACTGCACTTTGAACGGTACTCCATACAGATAAGGTTGAAATTTCTGTACCGCCCACACTAGAGCCAAACATTCCCGTTCGACGGTGGAGTAATTCCGTTCCGCGGGTAACAGTTTTCTACTGGCATATGCCACCGGACATAGCACAGTAGGATCCTCTCGCCCTTCCTGCAACAGAGTTGCTCCAATCCCTATGTTACTCGCGTCGGTTCTTAGAACAAACGTTTTCTCCAAATTTGGGAGTTGCAGGACTGGCCTATCCACCAAAGCCTGTTTCAGCTTCCCATAAGCCTCTTCACAGCTCGGGGTCCAGACTATAGGATCTGGCGATCCTTTCTTCAGGGTTTCGGTTAACTGTGCCCCAATTTCGTTGAACTTCGGAATAAATTTCTGGTAAAACCCACACAGAGACAAGAAAGACCTAACATCCTTTTTGGATTTAGGACGGGGTGCGAGTCTGACCTTCTCTACATTCTTTTCTTCCGGTACCAAACCCCCCGGGGTAATAGTATGTCCCAGAAATTCTAAGGAGTGATAGCCAATCATGCATTTGGCTGGACGGGCAGTTAACCCCTCCTCTTTCAATCTTATGAAGATCTGTTCCAAGGATTTCAGGTGATCTTTCAGATTGTCAGACGCGGTGAGAATATCATCCATAAACGAGACGACAGAGGGATCCCTTAAAGGGTCTAATAACTTTCTCATCATGCGTGTGAACACACTGGGCGCATTGCTCAGCCCAAAAGGCATCACCTTAAATTCGTAATGGCCGCTCGGAGTACTGAAAGCGAGCAAGGGCCGAACCTCAGGCTTCACAGGGATCTGATAATATCCCCGGCTTAAATCGATTTTTGAAAAGTACTTTGCCCTATTTAATCTGGCAAACAGTTGATTTGTGTTTGGTAACGGCTCCACTTGGAATGTCGTACAACTGTTTAAATGCCTGTAATCAATACATAAGCGGTGCTCCCCGCTTGGCTTCCTCAACAAGACAACCCCGGCATTATAAGGAGAAGTCGAAGGAGTTATGATGTCATCATCCAGAAGCTTCTGGATTTCGGCTTCCAGGGCCTTCTCTTTCGCAAAGGGCACTGGATATATTTTTTGGCGAATGGGTTCTTGGGTAGACAGAGTCATATCAAACTCGACCAACCCTGTCCGCCCTGGACGATCGGTAAGAATCTGTTGATGGGACTCCAACAAACGGATGACCAGTTCTGTTTCTTCAGTCGACAGATCAGGATTTATATGTACATCCTTATAGGTTTCCCCAGGTTGTAAAGGATACTCCCTATCCGCGTCTTCGCCCGATTCAGTTTCCATCGCGACCGCCATAGTCATGAGTGGGAGAGAAGTACCATCGGATCGTTCCTCATATTTTGTGAGGAGGTTAATGTGGAAGATTTTAGATTTCCCCCTGATCCGGATAGCATAATTGGTACGGGACACAACCCTTTCCACCGGGAAAGGCCCCTGCCAACCAATCTCGAGTTTATTGGAACCTACTGGAAGTAACAACAGAACCCGATCCCCCACTTTAAGAGACCTATCTTTCGTCCTTCTATTGTAGTAGGCCGCGTGTCTCTTTCTGGCCGCCCTCAGATTCTGAGCTGCCAAAGCCCATCCCGTCTGGAGTTTCTTCTTTAACTCTTCGACGTATTTATATGAGGATACAACTTCTTCGGAAGTTTCTTCCTCTGTCCAACATCTCAATAGGGCTTCTAAGGGACCCTTGATTGGCCTCCCGAATAGTAGAGTGGCTGGTGGCAACCCGGTCGACCCATGGGGAACCTCCCGATAGGCGAACAAGGCGGCTGGGATATACTCATCCCATCTGTCTGGTTTCTCTTGAGCCAGCTTCCGAAGCATGGTCATCAATGTACCATTAAACCTCTCTACTTGCCCATTAGACTGAGGGTGGTACGGGCTTGTGTGAATGTGGTTAGTCTGGAAGATACGAAAGACTTCTTCCATCAGCTTACCACAGAACTGAGACCCATTGTCCGTTAGGATCTGGTTGGGAAATCCCAACCGAGTAAAGGTCTCCATCAGTGCATCAGCCACTCGCTTAGAGTCGATTGTGGCCAAAGGTATCGCCTCACCCCACATGGAACAGCAATCCACCATCGTGAGAATGTACTTATTCCTCTTCCTAGTCCGAGGAAGAGGACCAACAAGATCGATGGCAACCCTCTCGAAAGGAGAGTTCATAATGGGCATGTCACCCAAGACTACCGGAGCCGTCCAGTGTTTTGGTGCCACACGCTGACACTCTGGGCACGACTTGACGTACCTACGCACGTCTCCAGTCATCCCTGGCCAGTAGTAATGGCAGGAAATGCGCTGGAGAGTTGCCCCGACACCCATATGTCCACTGAAAGAAATGGTGTGTCCCATATGAAGAAGTTGTTCCCGATAAGCCTTAGGAACTACCAGCTGTCCATGCTGGCGTTCCTCCACTCCGGCTCTCCGGTACAGTAACCGATTCTTCATATAATACTGACCCCGTCTTGGTGGGTCAGAACTTTTTGGCAACTGGTTAAAGCAAGGTTGCAAAGTAGCATCCTGGCTTTGAGCAGCTCGTAACTCCCCAGGCAAGGGATTCACGATCAAGGCTGGCGTCTGCTCATCCTTCGATTGAGATCTGGTTTGCATCGCCCCTACGTACATGGGTTCGGTTGGAATCCCTAGAAAGACGTAGCGACAACCCAAGATCATTGGGAAGATAGGATCGAGCAGAACGGCTGCCTGTATAGTGCCGGTAACATATTTTGATTTGATGTCCACCTTCGCAATTGGAAGAGACATCGCCACCGCACTCTTTGTCGCCGTTTGAATCTCAATAGATTCCCCGGTTAACTGCTCTGGGCTCACTAAGTGTGATGAAATTACAGCCTCAAACTGCAGACCTGTGTCATAGAGACACTCAACTGGTTGTCCGTTCACAAGTATCGTTTCTACTACTGGTGATTTCTCTGAATCTTTGTTCTCAAGACCCCTCCCTTCTACCTCCTTGTTAGACCCTTCCCCGGTTTCTACAAGACAGGCAGCATAGTGAGAGTTTTTCTGTTTGCGCCGGCAATCGGCAGTATTGTGTGTGGGAGATTTGCAGTAGGCGCACCACTTTTCACTCCACTTTCTTTTAGGAGATCCAGGTGGACTCTTACCAGAGGGTTTCTTAATTGGAACTTTATCGAAAGGATCCTCCTTTTTAGTGTGGGTTGTTTTAGGGTTCTTCTTCTTTACAGACCATGTGTCTGGTGGTCGGGGATTGGGTTGTGACAGTTCCCCATTATCCCCATGAGCTAGCACATACCTTTCCGCCAATGTGTTGACTATGTCTAACCTTTCTGCCCCATTTTCAAGCAAGAAGGTTTGCAATGGCTTAGGCATCATTCTCTTCATTTGGTCCACGACCACTAATTCTTCTAAACTTTCATAGTCGTTAGCAAATCCAGCCAATGACATCCACTTCAACAGGTAAGACTTAAGTCTAACGCTGTAGGCTGCGAACATCTCTCCTGGCTCTCTCTTAGACTTTCTGAACTGCTGACGGTATGTATGGGCTGTCATCTGGAACCTTTTCAATAATGCTTTTTCCAGAGCCTCATAGTCATTCTCCATACCAGGTGGCAACCTTGAATAGACCTCGTACGCGGTCCCCCTCAGGCTATGCGAGAGTTTCAAGTTCCATTTCCCACGTTCCAGTCCCATAGCCAAAGCCATCGACTGGAATTTTTGAAGATACTGGTCGATCTTCTCTTTGTGTTCATCGAACGGGAGCAAAGGGAACTTCATTGCCTGGTATGGACCGCCACTAGGAGTTGTTGAGTCAGGTAGAACTGTGCCTCCCACTGCACCCTCGCCTTCCTTGGCAGTTTTAGCTCTAAGCTCCAACTCCCTCATGCGGAACTCATGGTCTCTGACGGCCTGTTCTGCTTCCCTTTTCTTAGTTTCGCTCTCAGCTTCCATTTTCTTAGCTTCGCGGTCAGCTTCTATTTTCTTAGCTTCGCGGTCAGCTTCTATTTTCTTAGCTTCACGCTCGATCTCAAATTTCCTAGCTTCGCGCTCAGCCTGTCTGAAGTCTCTTTCAACTTCCTGAACATATTTTTGTAACTCTACACCATCGTAGCCCATCTCTCGACCTTTAGCCTGTACTTCAGCAACATTAAATTTAGCGGATGCCATCTTACATTCAGAGGGTAAGGGAAGAGATAATTGTATATTAAATTTCAATCTCTAGTACACAACTGGTTATTTTACCTGACCACACCACGTCGTATGTCGGTCAGGCTGTGTCAGGAAGAGTATAGACAATAGCCAGGTACGGTAGGCAGAACCTATTGATAGTAGACAAGAATATCTGTCCCCTATCACTATATCAGCCAGACCTCCACCAGGATTTCAAATATCCCGCGACGTGCCCCCAGAAATTGTAACAAGCTACGTGGAGGGTCCCAAGTAACTATGTAACAATATTTCAATATTATTCTATAGCCCTGGCTGGGATAGGTCTTTGCTTGCCAACCCTCCTCCGTTTCCCCCGGACTCACTGTCACTCTCTCTTTCGACCTCAGGACCTATTTCCTGCAGGGTCGTTCTGGCTGACACGCATACAACATGACGTTCTTCAACATATTTGTAATTGTAAATTTAATAACTCAATACATAACAGCACAGAAAAAATATCTGGCGATTAACTCATAAACATCTACACACAATCTAGAGAGAAAACTAGTCCATACAATATCAACACAAATATAAATATCCTAGATCATCGTTTTCCATATTGTCCCATGAATTCACCACCACCTCACAGCAAGTTCCCTGGTCTTTATTTCCCGCGTAGGTTGTTCGAACAACAAGGTTCCATCGATCCAGGATTCCAAGTTTCCGTGGCATACACGAATGTAGTGTGTCCAATGATTAGGGAAAGTGCCCTGGGGATCACGTGGTACAGTTTTGGTGGGGAAATACTCAAGGAGAATAAATAGGATATATGCCAGGGTGTGTCAGTGACTTAGGCGGGATTTAGCCCAGAATGCAAACATACTCGATCCCAGCTCAACGAAAAGCCTGCCGAGGTGTTCTGAAAGTATTCGTTCGGGCCCGCCGTGGTTCTATCTGGTATAGCCCAACAGCAGCAGGGACTTCCTAGTAAACATAATGTTCTATGTCGATGCTCTGTCGAAACTTCCGGCTATATTCGCCGTCAAAAGAAGGATCCTGTAAAGTTAAAACAATTTTGAGAGCCTCTGGTGTAAACTTCATATACAGCCGGCATGGAGATTCCAATGGTCTCAGCATGTCGGTTGCCATACATAAAATACATACAATTACCTAGTATTCAATTGTCTTCATACCACACTCCTCTCCACACTCATACCATGCCTTTATTAATATTGGGCACATACCTTCTCAGGCTTACCTCTCACTTGCAAACCTTGCCTTTCTCACTACAAAGCTATTGTGGAGTAGTGTGCGTAATTATGTATGTTTCCTACTCTTAACTAATCATAATAGTGGGTCTGTATGGACCGCAGTGCATCTCCCTCCCCCATCCCTAGCAAGAACAGGAAAGAGGAAACTACCCTGTCCGGCCGCCGCTCTTGTCTGAGCTGTCACCGCAATATATCGGCCGTGTCTCACATAACCCATACATTCAGATGAGTTCAGGTTCTCTCAGGGAGACAGGGAAGTCCATTTATACTCCCAACATCTTCCTATCGACCAGGAACCACCCGGTCCACCTGCCCCCCCCCCCCCAATCAGCCGAAAGACGAAAGAGATAGCACAGTGGATCGCCTCTTCTGGCTCAAGAAGATATAACTCAGATGGGTGGAACCGGTCTCCACGGAGCCCTTCCCTCCCCTCGACATGCCATAGCTATAGAATGTTTATATTCAAATGAAAGAGAACACTAAACAGAGGTAAAGCCATAGGAAGAAGGATAACCCCGATTTGTTCCCCCGCCATGCCCAGATCTAGACGCTTAGCCAAATTGGCAAGACTGCCGTTTCACCAATTCGTCTCATTATTTGAGACGACCAAGCTTAATATGCCCATGTCTGGCAGGACCAATTAATCTAAATTACCTTTCATTCTCCAGCAGTAGGATGCGGCACTTTATCTGTAAAATTCTTTAAAACTTCAATACATTGTGCCGACAACAACCGACAAGGTTGACAACGGAAATTTCACGCCAACCATTACCCTAGGTCATATTTGGTGCAAGGCGTGCCATTGGGTTTTCCCGAAGAACAGATAGATTACAAAGTATTCGTGTCAAATGCTCGGGTTATGAAAGTAACCCAGAGAATTCCACTTCGAAGGAATTGAGCGGATAGGTATGAGGACATGGGCCACTGAGGTTTCGCTACATCTAGAAACGGCAACGCTTCGTTGTGTTCGTGTTTCATAGATAAAGAGATGTTTATATGTGTCTCGTGCATTGTGGCCTGGAACGACGTTGCTTGTAGCTCGTGTGTGGTGATAATTAGTATATCGCCCACGTAACGAAGGTAAAAGGCCAAGTTATTGATTTCTGAGGATCTCTTTTCTTCTAAGTGTGCCATGAAGATGTCCGCTAGAATAGGCCCAAGTGGGCTCCCCATGGCCACTCCGTCAATTTGGCGATATGACTTGTTTAGAAAGTTGAATTGTATGTTGCCAGTACATAATTTTAATAGCCTCTCTAGAATAGCTGATGGTATGCCTAGTTTTAGTTGTTTGTCTCTAATGCGTTCGCTTATTATATTCACGGTCTCATATAATGGAACGTTGGTGAATAAAGAGGCAATATCCATGCATGCCATGTGTTTGTTGTTTAAGTCCATAGTATCCAATAGTTCCACCAGTTCGAATGTATCTCTGAGTGTTCTTGGATCGAAGGACTGTCGTACTGGCTTTAAAATTTCAGCTAGCCATCTCGCCATTCGGTGTTGTGCCGAGTTAACCATGGAAAGGATCGGTCTTAGTGGGATGCCGAGGCTTGTGAAGCTTGGGTAGACCGTACATCTGAGGTGTTTGGGAGCCACGCGGTGTGAGCGTTTTTGCAGTGGCCTCACTGATGAGTCCTGCATTCACAAGTGACTGGATTTCTTTCCTCATTTTTGCATCCAGGTCCTCCGGCTTGTTGACTGTTTGCTCTACTCTGAATTTAGATGCATCTGATAATATTTCATCCATTTTTCTCTGGTAGTCTGATATGTCCATCAGTACTGCACCACTCCCTTTGTCAGGTTTCAATATTACGAGGGTTTTGTTGGCCTATAACGCTTTTAAGGCAGTAAGGTGTTCGTTGGTCAGCGGACATGTCTGTTTAGAGGGGTTGTGCGATACTGGTGTTCTAAATCTACCAGTTTGGCCTTCAGCCACCCGACTGACTCAGCAGAAGTAGGTGATAACTTGGAGACTTGATCAAACAACATTTCAAATTGTGCTTGCGACTCAACATGGTTAATGTGTTTGGGCTTTATGCAGAATTTTAATCCGTATGCAAGGGCCTCCGTTTCAATGTTGTTGAGTACGTACGACGATAAGTTCCTCACATACTTCTCTGGGTTGTCTAGTACTGACGTTGTTATCTTTTCAGTGCTCAGTGATTTGTTGAGGCGAGCATTCTCTGCGATTTTCACCTTGTACACTGTTTCTGTACAGAATTTGGTGAACTTCAAGTAGCCGTACAAGCTCAATTCTTTGGTGACGTAGTAGGCAGAACTGTGTGTGCGCTTGAGGTTGGCCAGTTTAGACTGGGTTTCTTCTATCTGGTTTTTTGTCAGTCGTCTCAGGTTTTTTCTTGTTGGACATATTCTGTCAGCCCTGAGAGATCTGAAATACCGGTGAGGGAATATTCCCGTCTTTAGGCAGTTACAGACCGTCTCCAGACAGTTACATTGCAGGGTTTCGGAACATATTCCGAATTGGGTGGACAAGATACTACACACAGAAGATGGTAGCCTAGGCAGGCCGACACACCGGAACAGTCCGGCTTCATCGGTCGGGAGACATGTGCTCGAGAGCGGTCACGATGGTTGAAAGAGACAGTGCCTTCCGGGTGTTGTTCAACACACAAAGTAGTCGATTGTTAAAGTTTGCTGAAGCTATAATAATCAACCTTCGTAAGCCGTCCTTGTGCAAGCAGAAAGACATGTTAGTCAGTTTAAAATTACCAGTGGTAGACAATCGACATTACTGTGCTAACATGTGTATATTTCAGTTTGAAGGATTTATCTAATTAATTCACGTAAGTTGTGTGATTTCTGCAGTATGTACCTGACGAGATGCAGCGAAATATGCCAGGCAATAAATCGTGCAATCTATTGTTTGTGTCTTCGTTATTCAAATGTTAATAGTTTCTTTTCAGCGTTAGTTAGTACAAAGTCTTGTATCATTTAATTTGCTACTCAATTTCCAGATGATTTCTTCTTTAGATACATTCAGACTGACGTCTGAACGCTTACAAAGAAGTATCGCCTGTTTGTGAACTATCTCTTGTTTTGGCATCTTCCTAACCAGTGTCAAGTTTCTCATTTCCGGGAGTCCGTAATTGACTGGTTTCATTTGTCATTACATTTGCAACTACAGGGAAATTCATGGGCTGTCATTTACAAACAACAACAAAACGAAGACCCGCTGTTCTGTGGTGTCAATGACCGATATTTTGAGCTAAAATGTAATCTAAATACCTCAACAATATTTTTGACTCCCACTGTTAGTCCATGCACTAGTTGGTTGTTCTCTATAACGAGCCGGCGGCGTCACATGAATTCTGCTTGACAAAGGGATAACTCCACAACTCTAACAAAGACGGGGACTGGCGCTGGGCGTGGAATTGAATTGAAGCAAGATAACTGGCGAAGAAAGTGGCTTGTTGTCGACATTATTACAGTATTTTCAGGTAGGGCTTACAAGGCAAGAGGACGGAATTAATGACATCCGGTGTTAGCCCACATGACTCGGTCTATCTCCGCCGCGTGGCCTGCCGAAAGCCTCGCACAAAACACGACCTTCCTGGAGTCTCATCTCATCTCATCATGTTCCTCTTGTACCTTGCGGTGTCGAGGTGAAGTATAAACATCGTGAGAGTGCCCGATTATGGGCTTCATATATCGATATTCCCATGGACTCTGCTATTCCCTCCGTCCAACGTTTACGTGGTCGGCCTCTTCCTCTGTTTCCATCTGGTCTGTACATCATTGCTTGTTGTGGTATGCTGTTGACTGGTAACCTACTTGCATGGCCAAACCATTTGACTTGCTGCTTTCTAATAAAATCTAGTGCTGCTTTAACCCCCACTTTAGTCCTGATTTCTTCATTTCTGATCTTATCTCTTCTTGATACGTTGAGTATTCTTCTCAGGAACCTCATTTCTGTTGTTGTGATTTTTCTTTTCTCTTTTTCTGTCATTGTCCAGGTTTGGCATTGGTAGCATAGAGTTGGTAGGAAGATTGTGTTGTAAAGTGCTTTCTTAGTAGTTATTGATACATGTTTGTTCTTTAGTATTGGTGCCATTTGTCCAATGAGTTGATTTGCCTTATTGCACCTATTTTCGATCTCGTCTTCTGATCTGCCATTTGATGATATTATACTTCCTAGGTACTTGAAACTCTTTACTTGTTTCAAGGGATGTTCGTTTAGGTGAATTGTTGTTGTTTGTTCTTCTTTAGTTATAGTCATTACCTCTGTTTTGCTTGTGCTAATTTTCATGTTATGTTCCCTACACATTTCGTTTAGACTATTCATGTGGTCTTGTAATTCAGCTTCTGATTTTGCTATTAGTGCTTGGTCGTCCGCAAACAGGAGTTCTCTAATGGTTAGATTTGCAGATGGTTCTTCTTCTGTGTTCTCGTCATGCGGTATTCTTGCTGTCTCTGCTTGGCTGGTTTCTTTACATATGTTGTCTATATATGTTATGAACAAGAGAGGGGACAGGACACAACCTTGTCGTACTCCAGATCTTATGGTGAAGGGTTCTGAGTGTCCTCCAGTTGCTCTCACTATGCATTCACTGTTGTTGTATAAACTTCTACATAGGTTTGTTAGATGTGTACTCACTCCATATTGTTTAAGGATTTCCCACAGCTTGTTTCTATCTACTCTAATAAATGATTTTTCTTGGTCGACAAAGGCTAAGTAGAGTGTTTCATTGAAATCGATTTATTTTTCTATAAGTTGTCTAAGATCAAAAATGGCATATGTGCATCCTTTGTTTTTCCTAAATCCAAGTTGTGTTTCGCTTAGCTGGGGTTCTAAAGTAGTTCGTAATCTTTTTTCAAGAATTTTGCAAAATATTTTCCCAGTATGACTCAACAGTGAAATGCCTCTGTATTGTGTGCAGTCTCTTTTGCTGCCTTTGTTTTTCCAAATTGGGATAATTATGGCGTTTCCCCAGTCTCGTGGTGTCTGTTGTTCTACCCAAACATGGTTGAATAGTCTATGTAGCCAAGCTGTTCCTACTTCTCTTGCTGCTTTAATTAGTTCATTTGGTATTTCATCCTGTCCCGGTGATTTGTTCAATGGGGCTAATCTGATGGCTTCTATAATTTCTTCTTTTAGTAATGTCTGGTTCTAGTTCTTCGGTGACATATGTGTAGGTCTCTTGAATTCCTGTGACATCTGATGGGATGTTGAGAAGTTGTTCGAAATACTGCTTCCATCTTATTAGGATTTGTTTTTGTTCACTTATTGGTTCTCCATATTCGCTGTTAATTATTTCAGTTCGGGTCAAAGGGTTCTCCTCTGGTTCGCATTGCACTTATCTTTTTGTAGAAGTTTATAAGTTGCCTCCTTGTAGTTTTTATTTAGGTTTTCTCCATACCCTTCCCAGTCTTTTTGTTTTTCCCTCTTTACTATTCTACTCACATGTCTTCTCGCTATTCTATATTCTATGTAATCACATTCCTGTTTGCTCTTCAACCACTTTTTTGGACCGCCTGGAGTCTCCGAGAAAATCGCTCTCATTAAACAATCGACGCAGGCCGGACTCGAACCCACAGCCTTCGGGAGTTGGGGCAAGCAACGTTACCACATCGCCACGGAGATTGCCTTTGAGGTAGAGAGAGGTGGTTGTTGAGGTGTGTGGTTAGATACCCGGTTTAAGTGTTGATATCCTGCAGTAATTTCCATCTGAGCAGTCTGCGCGGCAGAACGATAAAAATGTAATCCGCATACTAATGTTAAAGTTAAGGGTTTAATCGAGTATGAGGAGTCTCATCTGCTTTGTTTAGAAAACCAAAGGTCAGATCCGGAGTGTCTTGCCTGTTATGTTTTCACAAGGATAGCATCTATCATTAAAGGTCTCACTTGCACTGTTATGAATTCTGCATCATGTTGTTAGTGTGTGCATTCGTTATTCAAATTCACAAGGAAGTACTTTGTTTTGTATTTAGCTATTCTTGGCTTTGATATAATTACTCTTGCCAATCTAAATCATGTTATGACTTTAATGAATCATAATTCTCATTTGAGATAGTTTGTGTTCAATAAATTGCAGTTTGACTTACTGTCGAGGCCGTAGTGATATTATAGTTTGTTTGTTTACCAAGACTGAGAAAATCAAATAAAGGACCCCTTTCCCAGCCATGGGGCGTATTCGGTATATGCTGCTAGTCTAATATTTTCACACCAATCGGCACTCGATGGATGAGGTGGTCAATATTACGCCGGCTGCTTTAACTCCCTATTAAATGCCCTGGTAACCACTTTAGGGTGAGTCAAAATGGGAGGATATATTAAAGAAGTTAAATGTAGAATGGCCCAAGGATGACAAACATTCAACAGTATGAAGAATATTGTATGCAATATATCTTTTCCTCATGTTCGACTGGTTACACATGGTTCCATCGCCCAGCTAATGAGTTAAGTGCTTGGGGCGACACCGTGAGCTGTGCATTTCGTGTGGAGTGCTTTTACATCTGTCCTCGCTTGTTCGATTTGTGAACTTGCATGTTCGGAGAATAACGACCGGCCGGTTGCTTAGCTAGCTAGTTTTGCATTATGCAGTAATGTGTGTAAAGCTGCTGCTTTTCTAGTGACTGCCGCTTCCATCCACGATGAACTGTAGTTTTCGTGGCGGAATGTTGACATTCTGGCAGCGGTCCTATGCATGTAGTGTAGTCATCTGTGAGTGTTGTTCGTTTTTCGGGACGGCTGTCTGTTCCAGTTTTCACGTGGGACAGTGAGGTGTATTTTGTGTGATATTCACTGGCACAGGAACGGAGCATTATGAATGTGAAGTTGGAACCGCGACTAACTAACTAGGGTGAGAAAGAGAGTTCAAAACATCTATATCTAGCCAGTTCTGCTATGTGAATGTGAATAATGGACAGTGATCAGAATAGTGAGGAATGGTGTGCCTGCTGCAGATATGTAGCTGTGAAGAAGGAAAATGAAAACGATACGGACAAATAAAAAGAGTCATGAAGATATCCTGACAGAAGCTGGCTCACAAAGAGAACTGGCCACACACATCAGAAGACAGTCCACATTCGTTGGGCACATCATGAGAAGAGGAAAGCTGGAGTACGTCGTGACAACTGGAAATCTGGAGGGCAAAAGGGGCATGGAAAGATCCAAGGAGAAGATGTTGGACTTTTTGACATCATGGCGTGAAGGAATATCGAGTTCATAGTAATTAACAATATGCTAGACATAAGGCTGTAGAAAGACATGATCCCAACGCCATACGACATGGACTATAAGAATACGACCTTGGAACAGAGGTCAGTGTAAAAACTCCTCAAGAGGACAATGGGCCGGTTTAAATTCTCAGAAGTGACATAATTCGTCTTCACTACCAGCAGGGCAGCAATGTACTGTAGGCCTCGTAAATGACTACCATATAATTTTCATAATTGTTTAGCAAATGTATGGAAGGGGAAATGCGACAAAAGGGGTAAGGAGTGTGGGGAATGGGGAGGGGGTTGGATAGAGAGGAGAGAGAGAGAGAGAGAGAGAGAGAGAGAGAGAGAGAGAGAGAGAGAGAGAGAGAGAGAGAGAGAGAGAGAGAGAACGAACGAACGAACGAACGAACGGACTTTATTTTCAAAGGGTAACAAATTGGGCACGCAGGCCCGTCTTACATTCGGCCCTTCCAATCACTCATCTTTCGTTCATCAATAGTGCATAGGAAAAAACATTGTCAAATGAATTTTGTAAACATAAACAATGCATATTACCATGTTATGAGACACATCCACCACCCACCCACACATCCCCCATTCACCCACACATCCCCCACCCAACCACACACTCACACCCCAGGCACACATACAATCCCCCACCCATCCACCACATCCCCACACCTACACATCTCCCCACCCACAAACACCTCCCACCAACCACACATTCCATCCACCCACACCTCAAGCACACATACATTCCCCAACCCACACATCCCCCACCCACACACATCTCCCCACCCACTCACATATCCTCCACCCGTCCCATTACCCACCAACAATCACCCACCCACATATCCTCCTCCACCCACACACCTCCAACCACCCAGCCAAACACACATCCCTCAACCACACATTCCCCACGCACGCACACACACATTTCCCCGCCATCTCACATATCCCGCACCTACCCACACACAAATTACACACCCACCTACATAATCTCCCATCTCCCCCAGCCCACTCACAGATCCCGAGCTCACCCATACAAACTTCCTCCACCATCTCCTAACCTATACACACTCACCCACCCACATGTCCTCTATCCATCCACACATCTTCTGCCCACCCATCCCGCAACTAAACATCCCTTAACCACACATCCCTTAACCACACACCCTTACCCATATACAATCACGCACCCACAATCCTCTACCCACCCACCCATCCCCCAGCCACACATCCCTTAACCACACACCCCTACCCATATACACACACATCCCCACCCACACACACATCTCCCCACCCATACACACATCCCTTGCCAAGCTGTAAGTCCGCCCTCATTCTGCTTTGCCATGTACTTATAAAATTGAACTTAACAGCAGGTATTTGCTCATATTAACGGAGTGAAGATCACAGTCAAAATGAATCAACAGCGAACTTCGAAAGATGGAGCAAACGTCTGAGTTCAGAAAACGAACACTGCTTTAATCAGGCAGTAGACAAAGTTATAATAACATCAGTGCAGTTAGACTGCCTATTATTGCATCTAACATAAACGCACATTAAACGAATTATTAAAACCTGTTCTAAGTTCTCCCTGCCGTCACTCTTTCTGACTTCTCCTTCTTTCATTCATTCCGGCCGTCTTTGCTGTCATATTCATCTGATTCTGTCTAGGTTATGCCCGTCGTTCTTGGTTCCATGGCGTTTTTAATATATATTTCTAGCGTTCTTAAATTGATAGCCAGTGCTAGATTTCCAACCATTCGATAGTCACACCAATTCGTTCCAGAATTCCAACGCACGACCTTTCGTCTTGATCACCCCACAACGTATGTTTTTGTTGTCAAGATTGCGTTGGTGTGACGTTTTTCGTTGTCAATTTGTATCCCTTAGTTTTTCCTGCACTGTTGACTCTAGACTTCTTCCCATCCTTTCTATGGCGTAATCCGGGCACCTGCTCTATGGCATCACTCACACACATTCCCACCACCAAACATCCCTCACATGCACAAATCTATCCATACACACACATAAACGCTGCCTCACATAATCACTAAAACTAATATGAATAAACTCCCACACTTTTCACCCGTACACACTGTCGACTATCGTGAGCATCATCACAAGAACATTCAAAATTGGGGAAAATTTTGAAAACATGGAAAATATGGAAAATTGTGATTAAAATATGGTATACATTGTGTAACGTAAAAATAAAATAGTGGTCCAATCCAGGAAGATAATTCCTGGAATTGACATAAACATGATGAGATAAGCAGTGCATGTTAAATTCAATCGGCAGTAAAAAATGCTAACATGAAAGATGAGGATACAGAAAAAAATATGGCATAATGATATGATTGCGCTCATCTCTCATTGTCTCATTCTCTCTCCCTCCCACTCACTATCTCTCTCTCTCTCTCTCATGCTTATACGCACTCATTTTCACACTAGCCCTAACTTACACACACACACACACACACACATACTCACATATTCACTCTCACTCAATCTCTTACTCACTCTCCCACTTACACTCACTCTCTTACTCTCTCTCTCTTTCTCTCTCTCTCTCTCTCTCTCTCTCTCTCTCTCTCTCTCTCTCACGCTCACTCATTCACTCTCTAAACCACACTAAATCACGCTCATACTAATTCTCCCACTCACATTCTTTCTCATTC
Source organism: Cepaea nemoralis (assembly GCA_014155875.1). NCBI lineage: Eukaryota > Metazoa > Mollusca > Gastropoda > Stylommatophora > Helicidae > Cepaea > Cepaea nemoralis. Next base: position 229,376 of record JACEFZ010003180.1, read on the forward strand.
ACTCTCTGACCCACTCTCTCGCTCACACACACAGTGAAGAATGATAGTGAAAAAATAATGATATGGAGGCATATAGTCGGTATGAAGTAAGTATTGAAAGAGTTTTCAGTTGAATGTGTAGGGACTCATTTGAGTTTTCAGATCTGGTGGAAAGCTATCCCACAAGTGAGCACCAGAATACGCGAAACAAGTTTTGTATAAGTCCAATCTAGGCTTCGGAACCTGTAATAAATTGAAGCGCTTACTGTTCATTGTATTAGATTGAATTAACGGTAGAAGATACTCTGAGGTATTTTCAGATATAATTTTATTCACTAATTTGCCTTTGTTAAAAAGAAGCACTTTCGAAGTGGTAGAAGTCTTAGATGGCTGTATAATTTATTACTTTCAACGGGCTTTATGCTAGAAGCTAGACTTATAGCTCGGTTTTGAAGCGAACACAGTCGTTTCATATTAGATTTAGGGCAACCATCCCAGACTGTGGAACAGTAATCGAGTGGTGATTCGATATAGGATGCATAGAATATATTGCATGTGCTTTCATCCAAACAGTGCTTAATTTTAGCAAGTTAGTAAACCTTTTGTGCTATTCTCTTGGTAAGGAAGTGAATATGAGAGCTCCAGTTTAAATGTCTTCAATTAAAAGACTAATGTTTTATGTTCATTTACATTAATTATAGGTAACGTGTCCACGTGGAGCTCGAGCGGTGTCCCAGTTATGGTTAGGGTCTGTAGTTTTTGTCTGTTCGTTATTAGCATGGTTTTGTCGATGTTAATTAACATGCGATTGTCATTGCTCCATCTACTAAGGTTATCAAGTTCGTTTTGTAAAGAGCTCTCTAAGTCACAAAGGCTCTTTACTAGTTCGCAGTGCAGCCGTCCGCAAATAGCTCACACGAATCATTGAGGTATAAAGGAAGGTCGTTAATATAAACTGCAAAAAGCAGCGGACCTAATATTGAGCCCTGAGGCACACCAATATTAAGTTGTGTGGGTCTTGATAGACAGTTATTGAAGGACACTACTTGTTGTCTGTCAGATAAAAATTACGTAATTAGGTTTACCATATTGGTGCTAGTCTTCAGTTGTTTTAATTTTCTAATTAAAATATCATGATCTACCATATCAACGGCTTTTGTAAAGTCTACAAATACTGCTCCAGAAATATTGCCATTGTTGATACAATGATGCCAGTTATCGGTCATTTTTGTAAGGGCGCTATGGCAAGAATATTTAGGTCGAAACCCAGATTGACTGTCAATTATTAGATCGTTGTTAATTAAATGATGTAGTGTTATTTTATGTTTGTGTTTTTCTAATAGCTTTGATAGCGACGATAGTAAGGAAATAGGTCTATAATTACCCATGACGCTTTTATCAGTTGAGCCATTTTAAAGTAGAGGATAAACTTTAGCAACTTTAAAGGCAGATGGAAAGTAGTTTTTGGACAGGCACTGGTTATATATGAACTTTAAGGACTCACTAATAATTGGTGCAGCACACCGAAGAATTCTACTACTGATACCATCTAGGTCAGTGTTTCCCAACCTTTTTTGTGCTATGCCCCACCCAAGCCTTTTTCTAAAATTCTTATCCGCCTTTCTCCCCCCCCCCTCCTCCCCCCTTCCCCCCCCCCCCCCCTCCAACATATACATTATTTTTAATATTCATAAATTGAAATGTTCACTAAAGAAACTTGAATGATAGGTTTTAGGAAGAAATCACTAGGAAATTATTGAGCAATTACAGTAAGTAAATTTTCAAAACATATAATGGAGAACTACAATATACAAAACACTGATTAGACCAGTTGTGCTGTATGGCTCTGAAACCTGGAGTACAACTAAAGGAGACGAAGCCTTGTTACAAACCTTTGAGAACAAAGTCTTAAGACGCATCTTTGGGCCCATTAGAGATACACAAAGTGGTGAGTGGAAAAGAAGAAGCAACAAAGACATTTATGATCTGTTTAAGTCCTCGCTAATCACTGGTATCATGAAGGATAATAGACTGCAATGGCTGGGGCATATAGAAAGAATGGAAGATAATAGGGAAACAAACTCGCTTGCACTCAGAAAATAAATGACCGTAGACCCCGAGGTAGACCAAGAAGACGGTGGAGAGATAATATACATACGGTGGAGTACAATATATTTATACAGACCTACAAGCACTTGGAATCAGCGAATGGCAAGAGAAAGTCAACCAGAGAGACGAATGGAGACGGCTTGTATCTGCAGCAAAGAACCTCAATGGCTCGGAATGCTGAAGAAGAAGAAGATAATGGAGAACTGCAATTCAAGTACACAATAATTTTAATGAAAGATTTTATTTTTCTATATTACTTTAATTATTAGTAATTATTTATTATTTAAATTTAGTGAGATCCTTGCGCTTTATGCTTGCTGCAAAGAGATTTTATGTCAGGTTCCAATTTAGTTAACTTCAGTAAGTCTCCCGGTATTGTTATATCCAGCCGATTTCTTCCATTTTCGAATTGCCCCCCTTAACAATCGAATTGCCCCCCTGTGGGGCGTGGGCCCCACGTTGGAAACACTGATCTAGGCCTTCTGAATTTGTTGCTTTGAGATTTGAGAGATATTTATATACTTCTGCAACAGACATCAAGGGAATCTCAGGCGGAATATTTCTAGAGCACTTCCCTTGACATAATGATGACAGTGAACTTAAACTACATAATGAGTCTGGTATTGAGGACTTTAGATTCTCTATTTCTGACTGAAAGAAGTAACTGAAATCCTCGCATGTTATAGTGTTTGGTATTGCTGACTCTGAAGCGTGTTTCTTGTTGGTTAGCGAGTTAATAGCCTTCCATTTATTTGTGTTATTTGATTTATCTACAATAAAATTTTTGAAATGATCTTTCTTTATCTTACGAATTTCATATTTAACTTTATTTCTTAGTCTGCGGTAATTGATAAAATCTTTATTTTTGTGTGCTGTATCTCGTTCTCTCATGATTTCGAGAACTTCGCTAGTGACCCATGGGGATTTATGTTGATTCTTGACTCGAACTTCTTTGACTGGCACATGTTTGAGAGAGAGAGAGAGAGAGAGAGAGAGAGAGAGAGAGAGAGAGAGAGAGAGAGAGAGAGAGAGAGAGAGAGAGAGAGAGAGAGAGAGAGAGAGAGAGAGAGAGAGAGAGAGAGAGAGAGAGAGAGGTGGGGATACCCCCAACTTATTATACCGTAGCTTAGAATATTCGAAGGCCTAACACTTCATTCAAGCTCTGTCTTGATAATTATCATCCAAATCAATCTCTTTAGCATTTCTTATCTTCTCTTGAAGTTTTTCTCTCCACACCTTCCTGTTGTCACACTTTCCTGTTGTCAAGCTTTATCCCGTTGTCACACTTTCCTGTTGTCACACAGTTTCCAGTTTTCCTCTTCTCGAGAAATTGTCTGGTAATGTGTGTTGCCTACTCCTCAAACATGCAACAATTTACATCTATTTCATAAACGACAAACAAACAAGAAAACAGTATGAGTACTATTTAATGTATTCAATTAGCAGTGTTCTTACTATTGGTTACACTCGGTTGTCTTCGCGATATATGTCCAATGTCCAGGCAGGTCACTGATTTTATCAACGGAAGAAACTGAAAGTGAAAGTACAACAGTCGTGTTAAATAATAATAATAATAATAATAATAATAATAATAATAATAATAATAATAATAACTTGTCCCCAAGCAGTTTCCTGCTATGGGTATGTGATGTGATAGCGCCGTCACATTTTGTAGGCCTGAGAGCAAGGAGAAATTGGTGGTCAGTCTCTCCCTTACTTTGGCAAGCGACGAGCCCAGGCGTCGAACCCGCATCCGACCGAGCTCACAACACACCCAGCTGAGTTCGCTATCGACTTAACTAACGCGTCCGCCAACAGTCGTGTTACTAGACACATGTAGGGAGAGGTTCAGTTCTTCTGTACCGCAAAAGAACAAGTGGCAGGGTGGTTTGCTGGTTTGCTTACCAAGACAGTAGTTTTAGTTCTACCCCCATAAATGTCTTGATGTGACTCCGGCCAGCACAGCTCGGGTGCCGTTCTTGTTCCGTAAAATGTAACATGTAACATGTAAAATGTAACATATAAGTAACGCCCATTTCTATACGCCTTGAAGCACTTCGGGTTGAATGTTTTTGAGTTAACTCGTTTTTAACTCAAGAGTAGTCCGCACACGTTCTACGACCTCTAACAGATGTCGCTACTGGGGAGCGCACTTAACTAACGTTTTGGTGTGGATTAGCTTTCCTTATTACTATTGTCCCTCGTCATCAGGCGAACCCACTCCGACTTCTGTGTTACTTGTAATTTACGTCCCCAAGTCAAGGACGAGAATTCAACATTTTAGTTCAACTGACCGGTGTTGGGATTGAACCCATTACCATGGCATCAGCAAACCGGAAGTTATCCATTCGGCCATGCTGACCTCTATATATGGTATATGTTAAGTAAGTAAGGAAAGAAACATATTATACGACTTGATGAGTATTGTTTTTGTGGTGCTATCCCCATATGTGTTGAGTTTGTTGAGTTGAGTTGAGCTAATAATCGATATCACTGCACTCAGGACATTCCCACAAGCGCTCCGTCCCCTCGTTCAACAGCCAGCGAAGAGTCATACTGCTAATCATTTCAACTGCCATCTGATTGAAAGTTCTCCTGTTCTTCAATCTCACTTTTGGAATTCGTACAGAACCCCTGCCGATTCCCCGAAACATAATACTCACCACATACGGGATCTCAATCTGTTCCCCCGCTGTCTCCACCCATTCCCACGGGTTTCCGACCCAATTTCCCTTGTTCCTCATATTTTTATGCACCAACAGCCACTCGAAACGTGATGTGGTCAATGTCACGCCGATGACCTTCACTTCCCGGGACATTTCCCGGTACCCATGTTAGGCTAGGTGGACCTGGGCGTCCAGATCAATTTACCAACAACCACTTTGATGGCGATTTAAACAGAAGACTTCGGGGATACCAGGTAATCGTGCTAGTTACTGCGGTAAATATAGATTCTAATTTCAAAACAAATTTTATAAATTCACATTTTAGAACAAACTCAGCAAACATTCGCATGAACGGTAATATCAAAGTATTAAGAGAGTAAATCATGACAGCCGGTCTCACTGGCGCAAGTCTTAACGTCTTTCTCCGTAACCCCGAATATTCTCGTGAGCAATGCAGCTGCGCGAGATTCGGTAGCGGATCGCGCCGCGTTGGTTATTTACGGGGTTATGTGAGCCGGTCGCTCAGAAAGCAATGGCAAACTACTGAGCGTAATCTTGCCTAGTACATCAACAGCAGCTGAAAAATGCAGGTGTTGACTGCAACATCCTATAAGGGATATGCAACAACAACAACAATCATAACATAGCCTGTGAATTACGCGTCAGCCAAAACTAACTGTCATTTAATATTTCACATTCATTCTTCACTGTCGTGGTATTCACTTTCAATGATGGAGCGAACTACATTCTCATTCACTCCGTGATCCTCTTTGTTGTGTTTGTGTCCTCGTCTGCATCGTCTAAACTTTCGGTAACCAGACCATTCCGCGTTATGTCGTTTTCACTTTTGTCTACTGGAGCATTGAAAATGCAGCATTTTATACATCCACGACGGATGATAATCTACTCCAAGATCCTGCCATATATTTGCCTTCCAATGCACCATGTTCTGTAGTGTTGGCATGCGAAGTAGTCCATTTGTATGTAAGTGTGATCTTTCAGCCAAGCACTTAATTTCTCGTGGGACGTTGAAGCTGTTGTGTAGGTATGATCTTCGTCTTTCAGTCAGGCATTTAATTTCTCGTGGGACGTTGAAGCTGTTGTGTAGGTATGATCTTCGTCTTTCAGCCAGGCATTTAATTTCTCGTGGGACGTTGAAGCTGTTGTGTAGGTATGATCTTCGTCTTTCAGCCAGGCATTTAATTTTTCGTGGGACGTTGAAGCTGTTGTGTAGGTATGATCTTCGTCTTTCAGCCAGGCATTTAATTTCTCGTGGGACGTTGAAGCTGTTGTGTAGGTATGATCTTCGTCTTTCAGCCAGGCATTTAATTTCTCGTGGGACGTTAAAGCTGTTGTGTAGGTATGATCTTCGTCTTTCAGCCAGGCATTTAATTTCTCGTGGGACGTTGAAGCTGTTGTGTAGGTATGATCTTCGTCTTTCAGCCAGGCATTTAATTTCTCGTGAAACGATATATCTCTTGTGAAGATGTGAGCTTCTCCTTTCAACCAAGCACTTAATTTCTCTCCGAACGTTGTAGCTGTTGTGTAGGTGTGATCTTCGTCTTTCAGCCACTCTTAATTCCTCGTGAAGCGTTGCAGCTTCATTACAGTAAATGAGTGACCTGTGTTTATGAGTTAAAGCTGCGCACTATCCTTGTGAAATTCATTTTTATGTTCTGACTACAAATAAAGTCTGACAACCAATAAAGCCTGCACAGTATGCTATTGGCTGGTCACCCTGGCCTAGGTGTTGGCGACTTTCTCCGTAATCCTGTATATCCGTGAGGAACGTAACTTGCGAGAGAATCGGTAGCGGTTCTCGCCGTGTTGGTGACTTACAGGTATGTGAGCCAGCCGCTCAGAAAGCAATGGCAAACTGCCGAGCGTAATCTTGCCAATAAATAAACAATCAGCTGAAAGATGCTGATGTTGACAGCGATGTCCTGTAAAGGATATGCGAACACACAAAAGCAGTATTATATTGTGCGCATTATATTTGAGATTTTGCGGTAAGAGTTTTACAGCAATTTTCGTACCCACGGCTCTCAAACTGTGGTTCTCTTAGGATCATTGTATGCTCTTAAAATGTATTTAGCACAATATACTTAATGATTCTCAAGGGCCCTGTGCTGTTACTGCCCAATAAGGCGTCATTCATTTAGGCTCTAACATCAATGTGTTCTACACCCAGGCTCGTCGCCTGCGAAAATGAGGGAAAGACTGACCACGAGTTCCTCTTTGCCAACAAGATGTGATGGCGCTATCACAAAACAGATCAACAGCAGGAAAATGTTTCGGGACAATGTTTTTTTTTTTTAGTTTTTTTTAAAATATATGTACACGTCATGAAGCATATTACTATCGCTCACAACAAAAAGTCCCCACGCAGGATCCCTGCTGTGGATCTGTGCGGTGTTGGGACAATCACAATTTGTAGGTCTGAGTGCCTGGAGCAATAAGAGGCCATTATTTCCCTCTCGTAGCGAATGGCGAGCACAGGAATCTAGCCCTCTCCCGACCGCATCATGTTATTCTCGGCGTAACCGCATAACCGTGACACATAAGCGCCCGCTGCAAATGCTTCAGGACCACATGAGTGCCAGGGATACAAAAGGAACAATACTGCCCTGGAAGTGCTTTATACGTACTCATCTTGAATAATACTTCCATGGAACAGCCCTACAAGCACTGATCTTGAATAATGCTCCCCTGGAAGTGCCTTGCTAGTACACATCTTGAATAATACTGCACTGGATGTACAGGTAGTAAAACCTCAGTTTTCTTTGCCTTAGGTTTTCGTCGATTTCGGTTTTCGTTGAATTTTTTTCCGCGAAAAATTTATCTCGGTTTTCGTCGGTTACCTCTGATTTCGTTGGCGAGCCCATGGCACCTAGCTGCTAATTTTGCGAAAACAAAGGGACCCACGCGTTCTTCTGCTCAGTTTGGCGTTGTTTCTCCTTCTGTGAGCATCACTTGCTAATATGTTAACCCTTTCCGTTAGCTCCATCATGGGACCGAAGAAAGTTTCAGAGCCAGCAGCCTTCGAAGAAGAAGTTGCAGGAACACGATCGAGTTGAAGAAGGAAATCATTGGAAAATACGAGAGCGGCATTAAGATTTCTTAAATCGGCCGCATGTAAGGGAAGTTGCCATCCACGATAAGCTCCATAGTGGCGAGAAAAACAGACATAAAGAAGGTTAATTTAACGTAAAGCGTGAATCGCTAACGAAACGGAGATTGCAAACAATTGAAAATGTCGTCAGTTATTATTAATTTGGATAAATCAAAAACATTTAGATGGCGATTCTATTTCAGAGGCAATCATATGTGATAATGTCATACTTTTGTATGCCGATCTCATTAAGAAAATAACTGGGACGAGTGTTAGTGTACTTAGTGATTTAAAGGCCAGCAGGTAATGGTTTAAAGAATTCTTCTTCTTCTTCTTCTTCTTCTTCTTTTTCTTCCTCTTCTTCTTCTTCTTCTTCTTCTTCTTCTTCCTCTTCTTCTGCTGCGTTCATCCGGAGTGATTTTTAAGACGTAATTGCGGTGTGTCTCGTTCGGCACCCTTGGGCCAAAACCCTTAAGCCTAAACAACAAACTTTAGCGTGCGTTTTTAACCATGTTAGCATTTCTGGGGAGGACTCTCACTGGTGTGGTGCCGTCCACATCCCAGCTGGTCAAGTTAGAACGGTCGAAGACTTCACGGTCAGCCCTCAGGGGAAGGCAGGGGCAGTCCATGGGCATTTTCCGTCAACCAAAGGGGTTTCCATAATTGCAGAGCCAACACATAGCGCTCTGGCGCTGGGCTCACCCAAGGAATCTCCACGTCCTGGACATGGCCGCCTTAATTCCTAACTTTCATGTATTTAGCGTTTAGTTCGCCACACGCCACTCCCCGCACAAGCCAGGAACGTTCAGTCTGCAGACGACATCCACTCAGCGAACTTTCGGTTCGGACTTTTGCTGGAAGCTGTGCCCGGAAGACTAGACAGTCAGAGCTGTTCCGGGCACGAGGGACATTTCACTCGGACGTTTTTGCTTTGTGCCAATTTATTTGCAACCTTTAGGCCGGCACATCCGACTTCTGTGGGCGTTTTTTAATTAGGTTAGCCTTTCTGGTGGTTTCGATGGACATTTATGTGTCGCCCACATCTCAGCTGGTCAGGGTTTAACGGCCAAAGACATCACGGTCAACCCTTAAGGGAAGGCAGGGGCAGACAATGGGCATTCCCCGCCATCCAAGGAGGCTTCCATAAGTGCTGAACCGGCACATTACGCTCTGGTACTGGGCTCACCCAAGGAATCGCCACGTCCTGCTCATGGCTGCTTTAATTCCTGTCTTCCATGTATTGAACATTTCGTTCGCCTCTGGCCGCTCCCCGCGCAAACCAGGAACGGTCAGTCGGCGGACTACTACGTAATGGATTCGCTATCCAAACGTTCCATTTCGTGTTAATGATAAGTTTTTCCATCTTAGTCTACAGACTACTTCCACTCTGCAGCTTTCAGTTCGGACTTCTACGTAATGGATTCGCTAGCCAAGCGTTCCATTTCGTGTTATAAAACAATTTCCACTCAGCAAGCTTTAGCTTCAGACTTGCACGTAATATTCGCTAGCCAGGCGTTCCATTTCGTATTAATGAGACGTTTCTACACCTTTGATTACGCTCACTCAATGGGTTTTTTATACAAACTTGCATCGTAACCATTCCGTGTGATTGGAGCGCTTTTTTCCACATTTAGTAACGCTCACGAGGTAGACTACATGTGCTGCCGGCTCAGCATCTTACCTTCGTACAGCAGAGAGCGAGTAACGGCCAGGACCTCGCATCCGGGGGATCCCTCATATCCCTCGGCTGAGAGCCGTAGAATAAGTATCTGGACCAAGCATGTAGCAGTCTCAGCATCTCACCTCCATTTTGCAATGGGTTAGTATCGGCCCGGTTCTCACATCCGGGGGATATTCGCTTAGAGGCGTTCAGCCATATCCTTCAGTTGAGAGCAGTAGAATATGTGTCTGGATCAGGAATGTAGTGGCATCGTGCGCCTGATTCGCACTTTGACTGTCTGTCCTCAGTCTACCCGCAAGGTAACAGGTGTGTGTGTCTCTTGGTCTGGTTCCTATCCCATGAGCTGGCCGACATGTAGTTGTGCCACCGCCGGCACAGCTCTTGGGGGTCATTGGAACACGCAAGCCCCTCTACCACGACAAGGTGGAGACACTTCAGAGAGGTTTGAAAAATTCAAGAGGCGCACTGGCATACACAGTGTTACTAGAGACGGCGAAGTTGCGAGCTCAGATGAGTCTGGGGTCGAAAAATAGTATTAAACACTATATTTATTCTATATAAAATGTAATTTCGGTATGCATTTCTGGAATGTCTAAACCGAATTAATTGGATTTACATTGATTCATATGAAAATAATTGTCTCTGTTTTCGTCGGTTTCGGATTTCCCGATTGTTTTCGGACGGATTATCGATGAAAACCGAGGTTTTACTGTACCCGTGCAAGTACTCATCTTGAACAATACTACAAAAATCTTAGATCTCAAACCTGCGGTCCCTGCGGCGCGTTGCAACCACACACCTTAAGCACTATGAAAGGACGAATGAAATAATTTTATTTTCATAGGGTTACGAATTGGGCAAGCAGACCTGTCTAACATTCTGCAATCTACATGTATTTTCATTCGTGTATATACTTTCATGCTCGTATCTCTCATTAGCTTAATCATAAACTACATCTCAGCAACAATAATATGTGCAATGTAACGCACGAAAACTGTGCTGGAAATGTACAAACTATCACTATATAGGCTAGCATTTAGATTTCAGGTTTTACCTGGTTTTAGTACAGTTGTGTCTCACAAGACTGAATTCGTTAATATCACGATCTAGGGATATCTCCACAACACTGCATACTACCACCTGTACATATAGCAAGTATGTTAGTAATAGTCAACAACTACAGACACATGTCAAATACAGAAAGTATTTTAGCAATAATCATAAACTACAGACACATATCAAATAAAGAACGTATTTTTTTTTTATATTTCCGTTCCACGTTTTGTATTCACCCTCTGTGGAGTTCATGTAACATAAAAGGTAACTACAAAACTGGGAACGGCAATATTTTCTAATACCCCGCAGTCATTAAAAATATACCCTGTATTTTAGCAATAGATAACAACTACATAAAAAAATATGTTTTGCATATCCTTTACAGGACATCGCTGTCAACAGCAGCATCTTTCAGCTGTCTGTTGATTTCTTGGCAAGATTACGCTCAGTAGTTTGCCATTGCTTTCTGAGCGGCCGGCTCAGTTATTCCGCAAGTCACCAGCGGGGGACGAACCGCTCCCAGTTCTCACCCGCTACGAGACTCTGCGTGATAAACGGGATTACGGAAAAAGTGTTGTAACCCCTCGGCCAGAGAGACCGGCAACAACTGCATATGTATATCAAAGTATAGAAAGTATTTTAGCAATATTCAACAACTACAGACGCATATCAAATAGAGAAAGTATGTTAGCAATAATCAACAACTACATACGTTTATCAAATATCGAAAATAGTTTGGCAATAGACAACAACTACAAACGTACATCAAATATAGAAAGTATTTTAGCAAAAGACAACAACTACAGACACATATCAAATATAGAAAGTATTTTAGCAATTATCAACAACTACATACGTATATCAAATATAGAACATATTTCAGCAATAGAAGCAATTACATAAGTATATCAAATTGTCATGAACAGAAAAGAGTTAAGACGGACATAAGATGGTAGAAAAGTAATAACACTACAACCCGCGAGACAGGAACAGCAAGGGTTAACACTAGAGCAAAGAAAGGCTCAGTAACACTCACTGAAGCTCACCGGTTCACGGAATTGTAGGGGTCACAGGTAACGACCTGAGCGAGAAATCTAGCTAGACTCGACATCCAATCACATCTCGATTACTGTTCCACAGTTTGAGATGGTTGCCCTAAATCTAATTTAAAACGACTATGTTCTCTACAAAACCGCGCTATTCGTCTGGTTTCTGGCATAAAGCACGTTGAAAGTAATATTTTGTACAGTCATCTAAGACTTCTACCACTACAAAAGCGCTTCCTTTTCAACAAAGCCAAATTAGTGAATAAAATTATATCTCAAAATACCCCAGAGTATCTTCTGCCGCTGATTCAATCTAATGCAATGAACAGCAAGCGCCTAAATTTGTTACATGTCTCAAAGCCTAGATTGGACCTATACAAAACATGTTTCGCCTATTCTGGTGCTCACTTATGGAATGATCTGCCTCCAGATCTGAAAACTCCAATGAGTCCCTACACATTTAACCGAAAACTCTTTCAATACTTAATCCATACCGACTATATGCCACCATAATTCATTTACTGGTATAATTGTTCAGTATAATTGTTCATTATAATTGTTTAACTATAATTGTTCACGATATATGTGTGTGCGTGTGGGAGCGAGAGAGAGAGAGAGAGAGAGAGAGAGAGAGAGAGAGAGAGAGAGAGAGAAGAGAAAGTGGGTGTCAGAGAGAGGGAGAGAGTATGTGCGCACGTGCGTGCGTGTGTGGAGAGAGTGATTGAGCTAGAAATGGTGGGGGAATGTGTCAGTGCATGCATTCGTACGTGTATGTGTGAGAGTGAGTGAGGGAGTGTGTGCGTGCGTGCATGCGTTCATGTGTATGTGTATGTGTGAGAGAGTGTGATTGAGAGAGTGAGTGTGTGTGTGTGTGAAGGATTGTGTGTTAGAGAGTGAGACAGTGGGAGAGTTGATGTGTTAGTGTGTGTGTGTGCGTGCGCATGCGTGTGAGTGTGTGTATATGAAAGAATACAGAGAGAGAGAGAGAGAGAGAGAGAGAGAGAGAGAGAGAGAGAGAGAGAGAGAGAGAGAGAGAGAGAGCTGAGCAGATGCATGTCATGTAACACGCATGTTATGTAACACGCGAATCCATATGTTTGTGTATTCTCATCTGTCATATTATCAGTTAAAATACCATTTGATTTTATCATGCATAATATAAACTCATGTTCATTACTGTAGTTTGAGTGAGAGAGTCAGTAAGTGTGAATGAGAGACAGAACGAGTGAGCGTGAGAGTGAATGAGTGAGCGGGAGAGTGAATGAGTGAGCGGGAGAGTGAATGAGTGAGCGGGAGAGTGAATGAGTGAGCAGGAGAGTGAATGAGTGAGCGTGAGAGTGAATGAGTGAGCGTGAGAGTGAATGAACGGAAGAGTGAATGTGTGTGTGTGTGTGTGTGTGAGAGAGAGAGAGAGAGAGAGAGAGTATGTGTATGTGTGAGAGAGTGTGATTGAGACAGTGAGTGTGTGTGTGTGTGAAGGATTGTGTGTTAGAGAGTGAGACAGTGGGAGAGTTGATGTGTTAGTGTGTGTGTGAGCGTGCGCATGCGTGTGAGTGTGTGTATATGAAAGAATACAGAGAGAGAGAGAGAGAGAGAGAGAGAGAGAGAGAGAGAGAGAGAGAGAGAGAGAGAGAGAGCTGAGCTGATGCATGTCGTGTAACACGCATGTTATGTAACACGCGAATCCATATGTTTGTGTATTCTCATCTGTCATATTATCAGTTAAAATACCATTTGATTTTATCATGCATAATATAAACTCATGTTCATTACTGTAGTTTGAGTGAGAGAGTCAGTAAGTGTGAATGAGAGACAGAACGAGTGAGCGTGAGAGTGAATGAGTGAGCGGGAGAGTGAATGAGTGAGCGGGAGAGTGAATGAGTGAGCAGGAGAGTGAATGAGTGAGCGTGAGAGTGAATGAGTGAGCGTGAGAGTGAATGAGCGGAAGAGTGAATGTGTGAGCGTGAGAGTGAATGTGTGTGTGTGTGTGTGTGTGTGTGTGTGTGTGAGAGAGAGAGAGAGAGAGAGAGAGAGAGAGAGAGAGAGAGAGAGAGAGAGAGAGAGAGAGAGAGAGAGAGCATCACTATTTTTACGTCACATACATTTTATGTACACATTTTTCTCCATGTTTAACATTTTTATGAGACTGCTCATGACAAGTGTCAGTGTATGTGTGTGAGTAAAGTGTGGGAGTTTGTTCATACTAGTTTCAATACTAACGTGAGACATTTTGTATGTGTCTAGATGTGAGGAAGTGTGAGTGTATGTGGAGGATGTGTGTGAGTGTGGGGATATGTGTGGGTGGGGGTTGTATGGGTGTGGGTATGCGCTTGGATGGGTTGGGGTGTGTGGGTTTTGGTGGGTAGTGGTATTTGTGAGTGTTGGTGGGATGTGTGGATGGATGTGTGGGGGTGAAAGTAGGGGTGTTGGAATGGGTGTGGGGGATGTGTGTATGGGTGGAGGATATGTGTATGGGACGGATGCGGGGGATGTGTGTTTATGTGGGTGGAGATGTGTGGATGGTTTGAGGAAGTATGTGTGGGAGGCGGGGTTGTGTGGGTAGGGGATTGTGTTGGGTGGATTGGGGATGCAAGGGCGGGTGGGGAGAAGTGTATGGTGTGTGGGTTTGAGATATGCGTGCGGTGTGTTGGTGGGGGATGTGTGAATGATGTGTGGGTGGAGGGTATGTTTGTGGTGGTATGGGTGGAGGATAGTGTGTGGTGTGGGGGATGTGTGTGATGGGTGCGGGGAATGTGCGTATGGGTGGGGTATATGTGTGGGTGAGAGGGGATTGTGGTGGTTGGGGGAAGTATGTGGGGTGTGTGGGTGGGAGATGTGTGTGTGTGTGTGGATGGGGAATGTGTGGGTGGGGGTGTGTGAGTGGCTTAGGGATGTGTAGGTGGGTGAGGGAGTTGTATGTGTTGGGGTGGGATGTGTGAGTTGGTGGAGGGTGTGTGTGGGTAGGGGTATTGTGATCGAGAGATGTTTGGTTGGGGTGGGTGTGTGGGGGTGTGTTGGTGCGTAGTGGAGGATGTTTGCGTGAGTGAGTGTCTGTTGGTGGACGGGTAGGGATTGCGTGTGTGGGTGGGGAGAGGTGTGTGGTGTGTTGGTTGGGGATATTGTGTGGGTGAGGTATGTGTGTGTGGGTGGGGGATTTTTGTGGTGTGTGAGTGGGGGTATGTGGGGTGGATGGGTAAGGGTATCTGTGTGGGTGTGGGTGGGAATATTGTGTGGTATCTGGGTGGGGGATATGTGTGTGGTGTGTAAGTGGGGATGTGTTGGTGAGGGATGTGTGTGTGTGGTGCGTGGGTTGGGAATAGTGCGTGGTAGGGGGTGTATGTGATGTGCGGGTGGGGGATTGTGTGGTGGGGGATTAGGTTATGGCATGTGTGGGTGGGTGGAAGTTGTATGTGTGGGTGGTGGGGTGTGTGTGAGTGGATTGGGGATGTATGGGTGGTTAGGGAGATGTGTGTGTGTGTGTGGGGGGGGGGGGGACATGTTAGTTGGTGGGGATGTGTGTGTATGGATTGGGGATGTGTGAGTGGTTGTGCGATGTGTGGGTTGGTGGGGGATTGTGTGCATGGGTGGGGAATATGTTGTTGATAGAGATGTGGCTGGGGGATGGGTGGTTTGAGGTGTGGGTGGGGAGAGGATGTGTGGGTTAGGATGTGTATGTGGATGGGCGTGGGATGTGTGGGTTGGCGGGGGAATGTTTGTGGGTGGCGAGTGTGTTTTGGTTGGGGGATCAGGTGAGGGCAGTGTGTGCGGGTGGGGAATGTGCGGGAGGGGGATGGGACGGTTGGTGGGGTATGTATGTGTCCCTTGGTGCGCGTGTGTGTGGGTAGGTGGGCGTGTTGTGTGGGTGGGGTGATGTATGGATAGGTGGGAGATGGGCCTCATAACATGGTAATTAGCCTTGTTTATGTTTACAACATTCATTTCACAATGTTTATTTTTCTTCCTATGTAAATGTATAATGCTCTTGATGAACGAAAGACGAGTGATTGGAAGGGCCGAATGTAAGACGGGCCTGCGCGCCCAATTTGTGACCCTAATAAAGTTGATTTGATTTGATTTGATTTCTGCATACAACAATGTCCTCCACGGTCCTATGATTTGCTCGCTGGTGATTCTCACAGTGTAGGCGTTGAACAGCACCAGAGATAATGTTGATCCCTGTAGCAGGCCAGGATATATTGTTGTTGGTTCTGAAGTCCAAATGCCACATCTAAAGACTACTTTCCGTTGGAAGAGGCTGCAGCAGTCCCACTAAGTGGGTGGGGGAGGGGGGAAGGACTTATCTTGAGTTCAAGAAGCCTAAGCATTACAAGATCCAATGGTACTCTGTTGTACGCGTCCTCAAAATCAATCGCTGCAGCAAATGTTTCAATGCCTGAGTAGAAACCTTCATAGACATCATGGGCGAAAGCTACTGCATTGGTCCAGGTTTCTCTTTTTGGACGGTACCCTCCCAGGATAGATGGGAAAACACCTTGCCTCTTTTGCTGTCTTGATATTTTTCTGGAAATTAACTTCTCCAGCAGCTTGCCTATTGTATTCTGCATGGTTATTACTCGATATCCCTGAATGTTTGTGTGGTCTTTGCCAGACTTCGGCAAGGGAATCAGATAGCTGTGTAACCACTCCTCCTTGATGCCAGCACTCCCTATACTGTTGTTGTACATGTCTGCTAGTTCCTCTAGCTCGTTGTCGGTACACATATTAATGTCGTCATAGCGTATGCCATCTGGCCCTGGAGCGCTGTTTTTTTTTTCTATCGTCGAAGAACAAGCCTTAATAACTGTCACTGTCACTGTGTCTTCATCCGAAATGTTCTGGGCCTTGCACCTGTCTGACCTCCTTTGCGACATTTTGGCCTCCCATGTCTGTCTGGTTGCTCTGCTCTGGATAGCATTCGAAGAGGCCTTTGCCCTTGTTCTCGTCAGTCCTTTGCCAGATGAGGTCAGCACCTTGGAAGTCAGGAATACTCTTATTCTTGACTACCCCACTCATGCTTTTATGTAGTCGCAAGAACAATTTCAGTGACTTGTCTGTGCTTACCCTGTGCCAATTTTTCACTTTTAACCACCATAACCAGTTTTTTTTTTTTTTTTTTTTTCAATAGCTTATTTATTTTTGTGTGCATCTCTCTTTCTAAGTGCATGCAGGGACTAGGATGGGCATCTCTGTTATTTTTTACGCTTTTCCATTTCCTTACAGCACTACTCTTATCCACCCAGGCCTTTTCCACCTCAAAAGTCCACCAAGGTGGCTACTCCTAGCTTCTTTTCCTACCCTGAAGCTTTCTGCGCTTGTCGCGCCTTATTTTACTCAACACATATTGTCCTGTACTGCCATACTGGAAATCTTGACCGTTGACTTGTGCTGCCTGGTTCTGCCTTTCTCCACCAATATGCTGCAAGGGTGATGGTCGCTGCCGTGGTACACTAGGACACCCCATCTTCACACTATATTGAGTGAAGGAGAAACCACCGCCAGATCAATAATACTGTCCTCATCACCTGGACGACTGGCTGTCCCGGTGACACAGCCACTGTTGATACAAACCATGTCAATGGTTTCAAGTGCAGTCTCGAGATCCTCCTGTGTTGGAGGAAATGTTTCCTCAAGATCTGTATTTAGCGTTTAAATCGCCACAGAAACTAACATTTATCTCGTGACCTAATATGTCACTTAAGCACTGTCACTTCTGGAAATCCACACTCGCATTACGGGCATAAACATTAACCAACATGAATAGTAGACCGGATTGAACTCTAACCGCCTGTATGTCGTCACTGTTCCAACTGGACATGTCAAGCTCTGAAGCCACCACACTGTCGCGAATGAGAATCTACATTCCCAGGTGTCACGTGTTGTAGAATAACTGATCACGCAGTCTCGTCTCCTGAAGCACTACAATGTCGTTCCTGTATACCAGGTTTTCCAGAATAGGGCCTCATTGTTTTACGCTGGCACAGTTCCAATATAGCATACGAGTATTCCTGAGGCCCAGACGGTCACCTTGAGTCTAAAGAGCCTTGTTCCACCTCGTCTACGTTGCCGCTTACGGCCTCCCCACCGCCCCTGTCGCCTTGTTAGGTTGACTGCCTTCCGCACAGAGCACAAACGCTCTTCCGCCATGTTGAAATAACCGAACACCACAGAACCACACACGCTGCGAAAATTTACTCAAGGATTGCTTCGCTCAATGCACGAACTCCGTAGCATCGGCGACGATCTTGAGAAGAATCTCCTGGTCTTACATCCTGGCACACAAATTACAGGCAAGAGATGAAAATATCCACCTCCAACGAGAAAAAAGGAACTGTCACAAAACAACACCCCCGTCAGCCGCCATCTTGACCGCATTACTATTATTTAACACGACTGTTGTACTTTCATTTTCAGTTTCTTCCGTTGATAAAATCAGTGACCTGCCTGGACATTGGACATATATCGCGAAGACAACCGAGTGTAACCAATAGTGAGAACACTGCTAATTGAATACAGCAAATATTACTCATACTGTTTTCTTGTTTGTTTGTCGTTTATGAAATAGATGTAAATTGTTGCATGTTTGAATAGTAAGAGAATAAAGAGATTGATTTGGATGATAATTATCAAGACAGAGCTTGAATGAAGTGTTAGGCCTTCGAATATTCTAAGCTACGGTATAATAAGTTGGGGGTACCCCTCTCTCTCTCTCTCTCTCTCTCTCTCTCTCTCTCTCTCTCTCTCTCTCTCTCTCTCTCTCTCTCTCTCTCTCTCTCTGGTATGGTGTACATAATGAAATAAAACTGTTTGAACTGCCACTGTGCATTTTGTAAACTCTGTTCTTCTTTCGTTCGCTTGAAATATGTCTATAACTGCAATGTTGTCTCTTGTATGAATTTAACTGTCTTTTTCAGTTCACTCAGTGGTCCATAGTATTTATCTTCCACTGTCGTCTCTCTAGGCTCGAAGGTTTGCCTAGACGTATTGTAATTTGTTCAGTCTTTGAGTATGTGCTCTGCTGTTTGCGACGACAATCCACATGTGCATATGGCAGATTCACCAATCTTGAATTTTGTATACATGTGGTTGCGTAATTTATTGTGCCCTGTTCTGAGGCACAGAATAATTACTTGTTCTGGTCTGTCCATAACGTGGTAGTCGTCTTGAGCAGGTTTTGGTGGCTTTATGACTGATTTGATCATTCTTTTCTTTTGGTGGTATGTAACGGGCACATCAGACTGTTCTTCTTTTGCTCATTCCTTAGAAAATCGATCAGCGCTGTCGTTTCCGGGTACTCCACAGTTGGACGGTATCCACTGTATGGTGACCTTATGCTGACTGCTAAGTTCAGAAAGTAGTGTCCTTAGTACTGGCAATTTCCCAGACAGGAGCGCCTCGAGTATTGATTTTGCATATGTCAATATCATCACAGGTTGTGTACCATGGCTGGTACTTAGTAATTTCTCTGTTGCTATCTTGATTGCCTCAATTTCAGCATTATAGTTGTGGCAGTACTTTTCTGTTGGTAATCTGGCTGTGTCCCTAGTATTATTTGGGTAGTCAATGTACACTCCCCATCCTCCATTTCGAACAGCATTTTGTGCTGACCCATCTGTGTAGACTCGGATCCAGAGGTCCTGTGGGTATTCTTCATCACAGAAGCTGAGAGTGGCTGTTCTGTGCTGTTCACTGTTCTGTTCTTCATTGTCAAATATTCCTCTCACTTTTGTCTGGATTTGTAGTGATAGTCTATGTTCATTTTCCCATGGAGTTTGCTCTGGATTAGTTGTCTAGGGCAGGGGTGAGCAAACTACGGCCCGCGGGCCGCATGCGGCCCGCCAAGTGATTTTATGCGGCCCGCGAGGGCATTTAGAAATAAAAAATTTTAATTCGTTTTTAAGTTATTTTGTTGAATTTTACAGAATTTCGTGTACCGTTATGATGAGTGTCAATAACAAACATAAGATTGAAGCTGAATGTTTTTAATGATGAATGGACAACTAAGTACTGTTTTATAAAAGGAGGTAGCAAATCAGTTTGCTTGTTGTGTCGTGAGTCAGTGGCTGTCTTCAAGGAGTACAATTTAAAAAGATATTATCAAACAAAACATTCCGATTTCGGATACAATTTAACGACCGAAGAGAAGGAAAGGAAATGCCTTGAGTTGGTGAAATATTTGGAGAAACAGCAAAATCTTTTCACTAAACAGTCTTCAATTCAAGATGCTGCAACTCAAGCTAGTATGTGCTGTCACACAGAATTGTAAAACAGAACAAGCCATTTTCTGATGGCGAGTTCATCAAGGAATGATTTGCTAGATGCAGCAAACATTATGTGTCTTGAACAAAAAACAAAAAAAGATTTGACAACATTACTTTATCAAGGAGAACTGTGGTCAGACGTGTTGACAAGATCAGTGACAATTTGATACATAAACTTCAAGATGCAAGTAAAAAATTTTTGTGGTACTCTCTTGCATTGGATGAGAGTACCGATGTACAAGATACTGCCCAATTATTGATATTAATACATGGAATAAACACTACTTTCAAACTCACTGAAGAGTTACTGAGTGTTGAGTCACTCAAAGACACAACCACAGGCCATGATTCAATGCTGTTACTAACTGTATTGAAAGAACTGGGTTGGTTTGGAACGGTGATGGCAAGTGTTACAACTGACGGAGCTTGTGCTTTGACTGGAAAAAAATGTACGTCTGGTAAAGTTGATAAGTGATCAGATAAGAGCAGAATATCCAGACCACACATTATTACCACTTCACTGTGTGATTCATCAAGAAAGTCTGTGTAAAACTGTTTTGAATACTAAGCATGTTATTGACCCAGTTGTCAGTTTCATCAACCTCATCAGATCAAGATGACTTAATCACAGACAGTTCAAGTCATTACTTGACGATTTGGAAACTGAACATTCCGATGTCCTGAACCACACCAATGTTCGATGGCTGAGTCTCGGCAAGGTGTTGAGGCGAGTGTGGGAACTCAGAGAAGAAATAGTGATGTTCCTAGAGATGAAGGGCATTGCATGTGACTTTATTACTAACATTGTCAATAAAGAGTGGCAGCTAGACTTTATGTTTGCCATTGAAATTATGGAAAAGTTAAATTGAACTGAATGTCAAACTTCAGGGCAATGGTGTGTTTGCACATGCATTGTATGTATATGTAAAATCATTTCAGGCAAAACTCTCACTGTTCTCCAGACAAGCAAGTGAAAAAAGATTGTGTCACTTCCCTTTGCTGAAACAACCATTTCTGGTGAAATGACTGAAAAATACAAAGCCCAATTAGATGCATTGATTGAAGAATTTGGATGGAGATTCCAAGATTTCAAGAAATTAGAGCCATAGTTCAATATTCTCAGTTCATCTTTTAGTGCAGAAGCTAATACAGTCACAGTAGGAGCTGCTTGACTTACAAGCAGATCATGATCTGAAAGAGAAATTCAAGATGGTTTGCTGGATTTCTATGGATCTTTATCACAAGAATCATTTCCCAACTTGAAAAACTTTGCAGCTAAACTTTTATCATTATTTGGATCAACATACATTTGCGAACAAGTATTCTCTTGCAAATCTAAGAATAGGTCTTTATTGTCGGACTGCAACTTGCATGCTGTCATGCGAATTTCAACAAGTAAACTTGCTCCAGATTTCAAGAATATTGTCAAAAATTGCAAGCAGTTGCATACATCTCATTAGAAATCAACAACTGCAGTGACAATGTAGTCGCTGTGTGTCTAAATTAAAGCCATTGATAGTAATACAGAATATTTGTTATAATAACAAGTTGTAAAATCGTGTTAACAAATTAATAAAAGTTTTTGTCCATATTGTCAAATATAATGTTTAAGTGTATAAGTAAAATAAAATTGAAATAATTAGTTATTTATACTGCTTAATAATCTATAAATAATTAATAATTACTTATTGTGATAGGTTGCTGTAAACAAAATGGATATATATATATATATATATATATATATATATATATATATATATATATATATATATATATATATATATATATATATATATATATATATATATTATATATATATATATATATATATATATATGCTGCCCGCCAATAGCTTTACATGTGTCAATGCGGCCCTCCGCACGAAACGTTTGCCCACCCCTGGTCTAGGGGATACCAACTGTGGGCAGATCGGTGGTTTCTCTGCAGAGTCGTTTGGCCTGGTGGATAAAACTGCTTCTTTTCAACCTCCCCATAGCTAAGTTTTCAAATCTGTTCTTCATAGGGTGGCCTGGCAAGCTGAGGAACTTTTCTGCTTGTATTATCGTTTTTGTATCTCTGCGCTCTCTCAGAGCTTGTGTTATCTCTAACTTCATCTCCACTACAGGGGTTGATCTCATTCCTCCTGTGGTGACTCTAAGTGCTTGATTTTGCACCTTGTCCAGCACTCGTAGTGTGGTTTTTTATGCTGAGCACCATACAGTTGACCCGTATTCCGGGTATGGTCGTATGCGCTGATGATAAACTTTGCTAAGTATTTTCCCACTGGCTCTCCGTGTGGTTGCACTTAGTTTTCTCAGGATGGCTATTTTCCTTCTGGATTTTGCTACTGCTTTGTTGATGTGCTTTCTCCATGTCAGCCTACCATCAAATGTTACTCTAAGGTATGTTGGTTCTTTATCTTCTCTTAGTTGTATTCCATTTGTCTGGGTGATTCCTGCCTTTTGTTTTGGGGAGAGGATAAATAGAGTGGTGCTGCACTTGTCAGTGTTTATGCTGACACACCATCTATGTGCCCATGCAACAATTTGCATCTACAGCTCTTTGTGGCGATCTGGTGGCCACTGAAGTATGTTCATTTGTGATCCATAGTACCAGGTCATCAGCGTACATTGCCGCTTTAATTCCATGCGGTAGATTAGCAACAAGATCATTGATGAAGATTAGAAAAAGTGTGGGGGACAAGACTCCGCCCTGGGGAACACCGTGGCGCAGTAGTACTTTCTTGCTCTTGAATCCATCTATCTGTACTCGGGCTCTTCTGTTGTGCAAGTATGCTTTCACCCATTTCTACATTCTTCCATTGACTTTACAGTATATCAGTTTCTTCGTCAGACCTTCTTTCCAGACTTTGTCAAAGGCTTTCTTCAGATCTATCCATGCAGCAAGCACCAGCTTCTTCTCTTGGAATGCATCATCAATTTCTTGAGAGAGGTAGGTTGTCTGATCTTCCGTAGAGTAGCACTGCCTACAGCCAGCTTGCTGTGGCACAAGGATATATTCACTTTCAATGTACCACTGCAGTCTGTGATCGATGATGCGCTCCATTGTTTTGCAGAGACAGCTTGTGAGGCTAATTGGTCTGTAGCGGGAGGCAATGGAACTATCTTTCCTTGATTTTCGGAGGGGTATCATGATTGCTTCTTTCCAGGCTTGTGTAACACTGCCTAAGGTCCAGCTGTTATTCAATATCTGCAACAGCTTTGCTATGGCCTCTGTTCCTAGGTTCCTGATCATTTCATTGGAGATACCATCAGCTCCTGGTGACTTTCTCATTTTCAGTTTTGATATGGCTAGCTCCAGTTCGCTGATTGTGATAGGTGTCTCCAGAACCTCATGTACTGTTTCATAGGTGCATACACATCTAGAGCGTTCTGGTTATTTCTCCGCGCCAGTGACTCGCCTCTGCCCTTTTTCCTTTTAGTTAAAACAGCTCTCCACGAGAAGGCCAGGAGTTGGAATTTTGCACGAGCCATGGGGTATTTATGCAAGATTGGGAGCTCACCCCAACCCCGCCCCAGGCTACATACAGCAACATTTGGAACCGTCCACTCTGTTGAGAGCATGGGTCCGTAAAAGTGTATGTACGAGCCATAACATATCTTATAGACAACAGTATTTCATTATCTACAAGTCCAGTAATATTATGTCGAACTACAACATGGCACAGATATAGAAAGTATTTTAGCAATAGACAACAATTGCATGTGTATATCAAATATAGAAAATATTTTAGCAATAGACAACTACATAAGTATAACAAATATAGAAAGTATTTTCGCTATAGACAACTACATACGTTTATCAAATATAGAGATGATGATAATGATGATGATGATGATGATGATGATGATGATGATGATGATGATGATGATGATGATGATGATGATGATGATGATGATGATGATGATGATGATGATGATGATGATGACGGTATTGACAACGACGAGGAATAGGACGACGATGGTGCGGTGTTGACGATGGTGACGTCGATAATGATGAAGATGATGTTGATGATGTTGATTATGACGATAATGATTACGAAAACGATGCTTACCATGACGATGATGATGATTACATCAACGACGAGGACGACAATGATGCTTATGATGATTATGATTATTAGTTAGTTAGTTAGTTAGTTAGTCGACAGATCATCCTCATTGCACATCGAACCATTCAGTCCATAAGTGCTCGGATCCCCTCCTCAGCAAATCCCGCAACGTGTTCTGTGTTGGTTTATCAATCTTCTTTGGCTTCCTGCGTAGTGTTCTTGTTTGGCCACGCCTCTTTTAATTTGCTGCTCTCGCAGTCTGGCCATTGTTGTAGATTCACAGTCATCACTTGGTTCTCGCAAAAGTCTTACTTCTCGTAGAGCATTCAGGATGTCGGCCTGGTCCATGGCGCGTCCGCCCTCCACAGTAGCCTCACCTGCGAGCTTGTCAGCCCGCTCATTTCCTTGTACTCCCGCATGCCCTGGCACGAAGATGAAACTAATCTTTGCCAGTCGAGACCGCTCCAGAGGCAGCAACCATTCTCTTCGGATCGATCCCTCCTCTATCCTCTTGATCATGTTCATTGAGTCGCTGAGGAAACAAGCCCTAGTGAATGTCTGTGTCTCGAGCCATGTTATTGCTTTACTTACTGCCATGACTTCCATGGTCAGGCTACTTGTGGTTTCAGTGAAAGCACCAGAGTCCTCCTTCACAATTCTCCCTCCAGCCCGAGCTGTAAAGGCCCATGAGCTTCTCACATGTCGGACGACCGACCCATCTGTGTAGATGACCGCGTCACCGTCTAGCGAATTCTCGAAAATCAACGCTTGTACTTCAGCCTCAACAGCAGCCGGATTTTCTTGTCTGCATTTTCTATCTAGTTGGATGCAAACTGAAAAGGATGTGCAGAAGTCTGTTGGCACTTGCACCCACTCCTCGCCAGGTTCTAAGTCCTCAAGTGAACACACCTGTTGAAGAATGTCTTCGGCTTGACCCATCCACGACCTTCCTCTTTTTAACCTGCTGCCCTTCACCTTCCTAATTTCACTATGCAGTGGATGTTGTGTGTTTGCGTTAATTCTGAGGTAGGCGCGTGCCCTGCAACCTTGTATTCTCTCTTCAATGGTTGGAAAATCAAGAAGGTAGCGCATCGCCCTGCATGCTGTATCTCTTGTACATCCAAGAATAATGCGCATAGCTTCATTCTGTATCCTTTCCATCCTTTCTATCTGCTTATGGCTGAGAGTCAGGATTGCCATTGCATACTCCAAAACAGACATGACCAGCCCCTCGTACAGAAGACATAGATGGCGCTGCTCACAGTTTGCTGCCGCCATCACCCGCATCGCTGCCAAACCCCGCTTGGCCTTTGTTATCACCTGGTCAATGTGCACATTATAAGCAAGGCTTCGATCAAACCGTATCCCCAGGTAATTCATTGCCTGCGTTCTTTCCACCGCCTCTGAACACAGCATTACAGTTGGTGTTGGAGTTTTGACAATATGATTATTCAACGAGAA
The DNA here is from genome assembly GCA_014155875.1 of Cepaea nemoralis. Classification (NCBI taxonomy): domain Eukaryota; kingdom Metazoa; phylum Mollusca; class Gastropoda; order Stylommatophora; family Helicidae; genus Cepaea; species Cepaea nemoralis. The sequence continues at coordinate 254,816 of JACEFZ010003180.1, forward strand.
CCAAGTCACTGTTGCCTTTGTTGGGTTGACCATTGCCCCAGCTTCATCACACCAAGTACTTATGCGATTGAGTTCGGTTTGTAGTTCCACGGCAACCTCCTCTCTATCCTTACCCTGACGATACACTAAAACATCATCGGCATTTGACAATGTCCTGCCAGGTCCAGTGATCTGCTCACTGGTGATTCTCACTGTGTAGGCGTTGAACAGTACCGGAGATAATGGTGATCCCTGTGGTAGGCCAGGATGTATTGTTGTTGGTTGCGAAGTCCAACTGCCACATCTAAAAACTACTTTCCGTTGGAAGAGGGCTGCAGCGATCCAACTAAGGAGGAATGGACTTACGTTTAGTTCGAGAAGCTGAAACATTAAAAACTCCAGTGGTACTCTGTTGTATGCGTCCTCAAGATCAATCGCTGCAGCAACGGTTTCAGTGCCTGAGTGGAAACCTTCATAGACATCCTGGGCAAAGACTGCTGCATTGGTCCAGGTTTCTCTTTTTGGACGGTACCCACCCAGGGTGGGTGGGAAAACACCTTGCCTCTCTAGTTGGCTTGATATTTTCCTGGCAATTACCTTCTCCAGCAGCTTGCCTATTGTATTCTGCATGGTTATAATTCGATATCCCTGAATTTTTTTGTGGTCTTTGTCAGGCTTCGGCAAGGGAATCAGATAGCTGTGTAACCATTCCTCCTTGATGCTAGCACTCCCTATACTGTTGTTGTACATGTCTGCTAGTTTCTCTAGCTCATTGTCGGTACACCTGTTTATGTCGTCGTATCTTATGCCATCAGGACCTGGAGCACTGTTTTTTGATCGTCGAAGCACAGCTTTGATTTCTTTCACTGTCACTGTGTCTTCATCCGAGGTGTTCTGGGCCTTGCATCTGTCTGAGGTGACCTCCTTGGCCAGATTTCGGCCTCCCATGTCTGTCTGGTTGCTTTGCTCAAGGTAGCGTTCAAAGAGGGCTTTGCCCTTATGATTATTAGCACGACAACGATAATGATAAGCATGACGACGATGATGATGACGATGATGATTGTTATTACATCGACGACGTCGATGATGACTATGATGCTGATTTCACAGAATCAGCCACTCTCGAGTCTGTTAAATAACCTTCCTGCAGCAATTCCCGTTGTACCATCGCCTATACGGGATAATACTGATTTTCCCTGGTGATTAGTACTATACCACGTTTACATTTATGTATATATTGTTAAATAGATATATGCCTAAGTTGTGTATGTCTTTCTTTCTATAAATGTGCAGCTTGCTAAAGTAGGGAATCTCTGTTGTACTTTCTGACACGGCGCTTACTGAACGCTGTATGCGTGATGCAACATTGGTATGTTAGGTTATCTGCCATCGTCAGTTGCTCACTTTTGAGCGAAGAGAACAAATGGACTGTGTTATCTATGAAATTCTAGAAAATAATCTCTCTGAAAGATTTACCAGTTTCCATTTGAGAGTTTTGTTCTATTAGCAAGATAAGCATATATTCTAATAGCCTACGCCGATATCCACATCTGTGATATACATATCTTGAGTCCTTACAGTTTCCTAGAATTTACTCCTTGGTTACCACGCCTTGGAGGGAAATGTGCGAGGCTTGGTCTGGATGACGTCATAATTTATATGGCCTTGGTTTAAGTGTAAGCCCAATGATTAGTTGAGTACCGGGCCAAGACATTACCCCTTAAATTAGTAAGGCGTTAGTATAGACTTGCCATTTAGAACGTTCGAAAGACAAGTCGCCTCACGCTTGGGAGGGCAATTTAGCCCAAATCATGTCACTCTCTGGAGCCTAGCTCTGGAGAGGAAGGTGGTGGATTGGACGTTATCACCGAACAGGAACCTGGGTTAACAGCCTATTCTGAGTGGTACATGAAAGAATGACTTATGCCTACAGTCTGGACTTATTAAAAAAAAATTTTGACAGCCGCATGTCTTTGTCAGCGGAAAACGTGACGAAGATGATTAGCCAAAAGCTATTGATACATTCCGACGTCAGTCGGGATACTCCAGGAAGGCCTTCCTTATCAAAATGTCTACCAAGACAAACATATATACATGGTACACAGATACCAGAGTATTACCCGCCATGTCCGTTCGGGGGGTACCGCCTGACGCACCATCAATCAGCAAGGTTAAAGAAACTAAGGGATAGTCCAAGTTTGAACAAAACTAACAGCAGTAAGAACTCTCCAACTGCCTGTTGGATTCCCAGTTTCAAATACAAAAGTATTACCCTTCGACACAAGTCATATGTGGGCAAGTTCAACACCAGATCCTAGATATGAACACCACCGGGAAGACACTATGAAAGAAGCAAGAGTAGTCAATGTTTATACACGTGCAGCAGAGGGGATCCTCCGACTGTCTTGTGACTCCCAGTTTGTATGCTGGAATTTCAACTTCTGTTCCATGCTTGTGCAGACCAGCCTGGACATAGTCCCAGATAATACCTGAGTGACTCTTGGCATTGTTTGTTCCTACACTGGAATGGTTATATCAAAGGATGACTTTTTGCGGGTTCCAGGTCGGCCTGATTGTAGTATCACCAAGTGTGGGATGGAGACTGGGTGTATGTAAAATCTTTGCGACCGGAAGTTGAGATTCTGACAATAAACAGAGATGCTGGCCGGTTGTTATTTTTTTCCCATTGTATTCGATGATGTAGGAAATACCTTCTGCCCAGTCTGAAGAGGAACTACTGAAAGATTGACTGACCCATGCCTCAGCTTCAATAGGACACAGAACCCATTAGCACAAGAGTGTTCTTGATTCGTTCCCTGGATAATAGGGATTATGAGATCCTCTGGTGCAAATTTACAGTGTATATTAGATGAGTAGGACACAAATGAGTGCACACTCATTCGGTCCCTGGATAATTGGGACATTATCTGCTAAGCATTCGAGAGGAATACATTTTTTTTTTTAAACAGAAGAGAAAAAAGAGAGAGAGTATGATTGATTAATTAGTCTAGTTATTGTCTTCTGAATTTGGAGTGTTTTGGTTTTGAGTGAATTGATTTTTGAGGACATGGGATTATCGTATTTGTATGTGTTCATGATATTGCATATCATTCCATGACTTTCCAAACTCACTACTGTTAATACAAATACATATGTACTTCAGATCTTGATTTAATTCTTGGTGGATGGTTTGTTCAAATGTTGATGTTTACGTCAATTGTTTGTTGATGTTCAATCAATATCCTCTGTCACTATATCAAATTCAAAAGGTGATTGGGTGGGAGGGGATACCTACACATAGATACCATTCTCTTAAGGAGTGAATTGTTTTCTCTTGTATCTGTGGTAAATTTCCCTGATCACTTCACCTTATAAGAAGCGAGTGAGAATGTCAGTTCATCCCGTCCGGGATCCCCTAGACAAAACTTAGCAAATATTCTCATATATTAAATCCTACACCCCGACAAGAGGGGACTCGTCCGGGATAATTGAACCCATTGTGATTCACACAAGTGGGTGCTCGTCGCGGGTTTTTAATCCATGGTGACATCCCATGAGTGATGCCTCGCTGCGGGTGTTTGAATATGGGCTAAACCTCTCGCAGGTGGAACCTAATCACTTCGGGATTTTATAGTGTTAGTTAACGGACCTCGACACTCATTAATGTGGGTGCGCCGTGGGCGATATGAACCCATAGTTGCTCTTACACAGGTGAGGTTTATTGGTCCAATACTGTGCATGGGTGATATCTTGATTGTGGTAGTAGAAACATGTAGTTGTTTGTGTATGAGATATTTAACTCATATTTTACATCCGATTGGTGGGAGACTAAGTCCAGTAATGAACCTTAAATAGTAGGTCTCTGGGATAGTAAACCAACTTAGGATTGCTCCAGTGATTGTTTAAGAACTCATAGTGATTCTCATGTCTTGTTGGTGTTGCAAGCTTCTGCTACTCTGAGTTTGTTTGTTTGTTTTTTTTTTTTAGTTTTTTTTTGATTGGGTTACATGTGGTTCAGTGATGAACACACCACAGTATTGTGTATCCCTAAGGATGCATGTTTGTCAGAATCTCACTCGCCCGCGCCTGGAAAGCGACGGACAAGGACGAATGTGAACTCAACTAGCAGCAACTGCGCAGTGGCCAATGGTCAGCGTGGCGCACGAAGCACCCGAGAACTCAAAGCCTTGCCAACACGAAACCCTGACTGGGAGCTCAGACTGCGGACGACTATAAGACTGGACAGACGCGGGAGAAAGTGGCTTGTATTTAATATATTATTCCATGCTGGATGTATGAAAGCTTGTATGTTCTGTGGAGACTGAAAGTATGCTATTGTATGCATTGATAATCTTGTAGATTTGTACATACGTAATTGTAAATGAGAATGCCGCTAGTTTGTGAGCGCTGCATTATCTGAAGAATGTGATTAAATTGTTTTCAGTTATGTGACCGTGTGTTTCGTACAATCATTCGTAGTGTATGATTGTGTTTCACTCCCTGTCAGAAGACACGAGCCATTGTCAAGTTAGAAGTAAGATCCTGACAATGTTCCCACATATTAATCATGGGTCAATTAATTATTTGTCAAGTGTTGCCATTTCATCTTCGTGCATGATCTGATTGTTTATTTCATGTATCATAGAAATTACCTAAAGCAGCAGAGAATGCTAAAATACATTATTTTTTTTTTCAAAATGGCTAAGAAGGATAGGATAAAACCTCACACATTTCTTTTTAAAAAAACAATAAATCAAGACATTTTGATTTACGTGGAACAGTTAAGACAGCCTGGGAGATGTATGAAAACCAGAGGAAAATAGCAGTAACCAATGGAATGGACTGAATATTAAGGTCATACCACCACCTGAATATGTCCGACATGGTTGATCGAAGAGAAGGCATATTGTTTGAATTCACAGTATTCATGGGCGCCATGTGGGAAACCGATAAATTGTATCCTCCTCCGTATAACATAACATGATCGGAAACACCGGAAGTAAGGAAAGTGAAAAACTGATGGATACTCTTGAAGAGCAGTCACACAGACACGAATTCTACACTACCGGTAAGATGAGTCGGTTACTTGTAACAGACTCATACTTTCCATGTGTCGAAACGGCACTGATCAGTTATAATATTCGATTGTGATTATCTCAAAAGTGAACCTGATCAACACACCAACCCAATTGAATACCGGGGTTCTTTAAATTAGCCGTTCCGATCCCACTATCAGTGGCAGCGGAACGCAGATCTTATAGGTGTGACAGGCAAAACGGAGAATTACCATGAATTATTGGAATGTCTATTAACTTTAGGAGATACCGAAAACAATACTTGTGTTAATCTCATTTATGATGACTAAACATCAAGTAATATGGCTCCGTAGCATCGACAATTTCCAATAATCGTCACTAAGAGGAGTGCAGCAGCTTCATTCAGCAACTGGCTCACATGTAACTTGTTTCATTAACTTGCCTAATTCACATTAAACTTCTCCAACAGGAGGAATAAAAAGGCAGGTAGTAAGGACGAAAGCGCTTACGGCTCAATGTACCTCCTTTATATTATAGAGCACAAAAATCTAAATATAGCTCGTAACCCACCTAAACGAACATCCCTTGAAACAAGTAAAGAGCTTCAAGTACCTAGGAAGTATAATATCATCAAATGGCAGATCAGAAGACGAGATCGAAAATAGGTGCAATAAGGCAAATCAACTCATTGGACAAATGGCACCAATATTAAAGAACAAACATGTATCAATAACTACTAAGAAAGCACTTTACAGCACAGTCTTCCTACCAACTCTATGCTACCAATGCCAAACCTGGACAATGACAGAAAAAGAGAAAAGAAAAATCACAACAACAGAAATGAGGTTCCTGAGAAGAATACTCAACGTATCAAGAAGAGATAAGATCAGAAATGAAGAAATCAGGACTAAAGTGGGGGTTAAAGCTGCTCTAGATTTTATTAGAAAGCAGCAAGTCAAATGGTTTGGCCATGCAAGTAGGCTACCAGTCAACAGCATGCCACAACAAGCAATGATGTACAGACCAGATGGAAACAGAGGAAGAGGCCGACCACGTAAACGTTGGACGGAGGGAATAACAGAATCCATGGGAATGTCGATATACGAAGCCCATAACCGGGCACTCTCACGAAGTTTATACTTCACCTCGACACCGCAAGGTACAAGAGGAACATGATGAGATGAAAGATGAGATGAGTTGAGAACCCACCAATAGGTGGATGAATCGCGAATCAATGTCACTTAGCAAATGATTCCTACATATTATTTCTAGTTTGGAAAATATTTGAAAGCATTTAATATGTAAAAGCATCTCCATACTGCCAGAAATGAACTCCAAAGCACTGATACTATTCAGCGACCTAGAAGTCCCCATTACCTAAACACCCCTTGAAATTGTTTTTCTTAATAATGACGGACTTCTCGACGGTGAGGGGATGGTTACGCCTTATACACGGAATTTAGCAGTGTTTATACCTTCAAGTGATTCCACGCGTCTAGCTGAAACATTGCTTGACAGTTAATAAGTTAGAAGTTCCACTCAGGAGGCCAGCTAGTAATATATATATATATATATCAGTCAGAAAAGAAGTCTCTTTCAATCTCGACAAATCCAAAGTTCACCGTATAAATCGGATAAGAACAGAACTGGAGGGAAACTTAACGGCACCCTTACCTGTTATCTTGAGGAAATTAACTCAGAAAAATCAGAATAGATATATACATATGTACCGGCGGCTTTAAAGGATTTCAAGGACAGTAACCCACTAAATCATATGGGAGTGTGCAGACAACTTGATTGTCTGGGAGACTATTATAACGGACCTCAAAACGGCTTTACTTCCTGAATGGACTGATTATATAAAGTGGATGATACAGTGTTCTTGCATTTACTTAAAAATGTATGTTGCAAAGTTGAAAATTGTCTATAACGTGGAGGGAGACAGATGACGATCAATCCACAGCCACCGATGCAGAATTGCTCGCAATTCAACAGGAAAGCAACGAATTGGAGGTGAGAGAGATAAAGATGGTATTTATCCCAACAAGTCAGAATAATATTGTCATTGGCTACAATAGTGGACAGTGGCGTCACTGGGGTTGGTGTCACCCAGTGCGGTAAACTCTTGGTGTCACCCCTCTAGACTTTCACCATAATCGCATATAGTAATGTTTGTAAAATAAGTCAAAAAGTTAATAAGGACATAAGAAATAAAACAAATTGAACAATATAACTTCAATACTTCAGGTAAAACATAAATAAAGAACTTCGACAAACTCGGACATAGTTAAATTTTTGTTATTTTGCTATGTTTGCAATTTTTTTATTTTGGTGTCACCCCTTAATGGTGTCACCCGGTGCGGCCCGCACCCCCCGCACCCCCCTAGTGACGCCCGTGATAGTGGACCATCGGGAACTACAAAGAGACTAGAGTACTTTCTGCTCGGAAAAGAAACTTATGGACAGTGGACACACACAAAAACCCAGAATCAGCGAAAGCAGATGTAAGATTTCTTAACAACCTATGTAGGAGTACTTACTGACAAGCCAGGATTTATTGATTTAGTGGGGTTTGACGAAAGTGAATGACCCTACTGTAGTGTGTGTGTGTGGTTGTTTTTTTTTTTTTTTTTTTTTTGTTTTTTTTTTGCCTCAATATAAAATTCAATATCTCAGTTACCAACTGAGTGAAAATGATGAGATTTAGCATATAACCTTATCATTATGTCCACCCAACAAAAGAATTTTTGTTCTGGAGATTGTACAGCAGATTTCAATGTTTGTTTATATGCGGTATATAATTTACGGCTTAGGGATTAAGTCATCATTTTAAAAGTATTACAGCTTTCAGCAAGACACACCCCCGATCTTTTTGAAATTGTCTCGCGGTTTTCGTTTTGGCACAAACAGCGCGAAGTTAAATGGGTTTGTTCAGAGGTGTCTCAAATGGGGGTTCTTTCATGAAACGTGATTATATAAATAAACTAGCTGACTCGGCCCGGGTTCACCCAGCTCCTGGCGGGGATCTATCTATCTATCTATCTATCTATCTATCTATCTATCTATCTATCTATCTATCTATCTATCTATCTATCTATCTATCTATCTACCTACCTACCCAGCCAGCCAGCCAGCCAGCTGGAGAAAGGATGGATTGGACCGAGAGCAGTCATCAACCTACTGGAATCGTCCGACACAGATTAAGGTCTGAGCAGATCGCAGACCTTAATCTACGTACACACTTACTGGGATATTTTGCTCCAACTATTCAGACGAATTGTAGGCCCTAAACATTATAGCATCAGCATAATGTCAATGGCAGCAGTTTGTATTCCATAGTGATGAATTTTCAATTCCGCAAGCCCTCAGCAATGACAAACAACTGTATTGAAAGAAAGAAAACACACACACACACACACACACACACACACACACACACACACACACACACACACACTAAACGCATTGAATACCAACAGAAAAATAATATTGCGGTGGAAACTGACATATTGTGGCATAACAAGAAACGTGAGAGCAAACACGTTGTTAAATTAGGGGACAACACACGTGCATACGAATCAATCTATAAACTTCAATGAAAAGAGGACCAACATCTTGGTCGTTAAGAAGAAAGCCCACTACAGAGACACTGACTATTTTCATAGTGCAAAACAGGTAATCATGTTCCGTCTCTGAACGGTAAACAGCAGAGTAGACAGTCTTTCACGAAGACTCAAAGTGGGTCTGTCACCCTTGTGTACGTGTGAACAAACTACACAGACAGCTGAACAGATCCTTAAAAATGGAAACATGATGACTAAATTGCGGTATCATTTCTGGATCACTCCATACGCACATTAACGCACAGCTATTTGGAAGCTTTCACGACCTCAATATAAAATGCTAACATGAATACTTGTGTACACTTTATTAACCAGCAGCTGAAGAAACAAGAAGGAAATGAAAAATAAGGTAAGAAATATATTCCTTCTACTTTCCTGTTAATTTACAAATTATTTACCCCGTGTCTCTGTAAATTCTCTGTCTTTACTAATATTACACATTGCACCCCTCTCTGGATTCTCCGTTGTAAAGTGGTCAAGCCGTCTGACTCGGGCTCCGAAGATTGTATGTTCGATTCCGGGCCGCGTCCTTCATTTCACGAGTGCATTTTTCGAAGACTCCCGAGGGTCGTCGCTGGAGCTACGGAGTTCGTTCCGCGCTGCGGAAAGAAACTGAGCCATATGGGATAAAACCCGGTGCAATGCAGCCGACCCTGTAGATTTTAAGCTACTTCTTTCATTGCACCCACTCCCATACGAATCCAGATACGTCTTTGTGTGTCATCTGAATTGGCGGGTCTCCCATTACCGTAAACATAAATTTGTTAGCGAGAAATCACTAGTTGTTCAGCAAAACATCAAAGGAATGTCGCCGCTTTCGATGATTTAAGTTGTTTTTGGACCTATCAAAGACATATTCCTTGGGTGGGGGAAATATAAGACGGCTGGAAAAATTTCATAACGATGCAACAGACAGTTTTCAAAATAATTGATCGTGAATGAAGGCATTCTTTGTGGGACATACTATAATGTGCAAGTTGAATGTTATCCAGTTCTTAAAGCCATAATAAATATCTTGGGAAAAGAAATTAGTCAACGCTCTCGTATGAAATTATCATCTTGCTATTGAAAGCTCAGGGGTGATATTTAAATTGCTACTGGAGCTGTTGAGGAACAGAAGGAAACATTAAGTCTCCTTTTAAAACGTCTTCAGGAAGTGGCTTTGATTGCATACGAATCAATACTTCATTTAAGCAAATTCTCAGACGACAACGCATATTTCAAACAATCGCGGGCAACAGTGGAGAGGGTGCTGCACTTCTTAAGGGGGAGGAAGATGAACTCTCAGTAAGATGTTCAGTTGTCTTTGCTATAAGAAAATTAATGTAGCTCTGCGAAATTATTCTACAATAACGAGGAAATGTATAGCATGGAGATGAAGGTTGAGAAAGTTCAAGCTTATTTGTATGGAATAAGGAAGATCGGAGTAGACGTTTAAGTCGACTTCCGGTTCTTGAAGAACTACTTCAGATGGAGTTAGAAAACAAGGAGGACAGAATGAATCGATTGGAGAGTCGGAAACTGTAGAGGACTGATACACCAGTTCTCTTCCCAGAAAGAACTGGCTTAAGATGGAAGGCATGTGATATAAATATCTGGCGTTCTTACAGTTTCCTAGAATTGACTCCTTGGTTACCACGCCTTGGGGGAAATGCGCTAGACTTGGTCTGATGACGTCGCAATTTATATGGCCTTGGATTAAGTGTAAGCCTATTGTGTAAGAATTGGTCGAGTATCGGGCCTAGACATTGCCGCTTAAATTAGCAAGGCGTTAGTAGAGACTTTCCATCTAGAGCGTTCGAAAGACAAGTCGCCTCCCGCTTTGGAGGGCAGTTTAGCCCAAATCATGTCACTCTCTGGAGCCTAGCTCTGGAGAGGCAGGTGGTGGATTGGACGTTATCACCGAACAGACACCTGGGTTGACAGCTTGTTCTGAGTGGTACACACACACAAATGACTTATACCTGCAGTCTGGACCTATAAAAAATGTTAACAGCCGCATTTATTAGCAGCCTTTGTCAGCGGAAAACATGACGAAGATGGTTAGCCAAAAGCTATTGATACATTCGGACGTCTGTCGGGATACTCCTGGACGGTACATCCTTATCAAAATGTCTAAGACAAACGTATATACATAGTACACAGATACCAGGGTATTACCCTTCATGTCCGTTTGGGAGGTACCGCCTGACGCACCATCAATCAGCAAGGTTAAAGAAACGAATGGATAGTCCAAGTTTGAACAAAACTAACAGCAGTAAGAACCCTCCAACTGCCTATTGGATTCCCAGTTTCAACTACAAAAGTATTACCCTTCGACACAAGTCATATGCGGGCAAGTTCAACACCAGGTCCTAGATATGATCACCATCGGGAAGACACTATGAAAGAAGCAAGAGTAGTCAATGTTTATACACGTGCAGCAGAGGGGATACTCCGAATGTCTTGTTACGGCCAGTTAGTGTGCTGGAATTTCATCTTCTTTTCCATGCTTGTACAGACCAGCCTTGACATAGTCCCATATAATATCAATAAGTGACTCTCAGCATTGTTTGTTCCTACACTGGAATGGTGATATCAAAGGATGGCACTTTGCGGGTCTCAGGTCGGCCTGATTGCAATATCACGAAATGTGGGATGGCCTATAAACCTGAGACTGGGTGTGTGTAACATCCTTGTGGACAGGGGTTGAGATTCTGATAATAAACAGATGCTTGACGGTTGTCATCTTTTTCATTGTATTCGATGATGTAGTGAAATACTGTGACATGACTCAGGCCCGTCTTCATACGAATTAACCCACCATATGCAAGGACAAGTATAGAGATAGACAAGTGTTTACAATGGAAAGGACAGACGACAAGCAGTTTCTTAAGCTTACAAACTTAAGCCAAACCACGAAGGAAATGCAGAGTGATTCACCGGGAACAAAGAATTTTCCCAAAACATAATCTATTACCTGTCCCATGTCAACGGAGACCTACATCGGATAAGATAGTACAAGCGCGTGAGGGAATTTCCTCATTAGCATATAATTGCATAGGTCAAGAGCGCACTGTTGATGTTCCATTAACGGGAGAAAGTAGGTGCCTGGCAACAAAGAAACTAGAAAACAAAGACAGGAAGAATAACAGGTATTGTTATCAGTAACATTAGTAGTGGGTTACGTCCTAACTGATTAGCATTTCTGGATTGTGGTGCTGGATTGACCCCAATCCAGCTGGATTAGGGTTAGGGGTTAGGGGTTAGAGGTTAGGGGTTAGGGGTTAGGGGTTAGGGTTAGGGGTTAGGGTTAGGGTTTAGGGGTTAGGGTTAGGGTTAGGGGTTAGGGTTAGGGTGTTAGGGTTAGGGGTTAGGGTTAGGGGTTTTTTGTCTTCTCCTAATTATACTTTCTGGATTGACTTCGCTGGATTGCCCCCAAATCCAGCTCGGGACCAGGGCGGTTTGGGTAGGGTAGGTACTTAGGTCATATGTAAGGGTTGATAATTATAATAAAAGAGCTGTTTTCTAAGGGCAGATAACTGAGTGTGTGTATAATATTTTAAATAATTGTTAAAAATAAAATAAAATTAAACAACAACCAAAGGCGCGAGGGGGCGGTCGGCGGGTGCAGGAGCAAACGCGGCCGTTCGGTCGCGTGGAGCGGTCGAATCCAGTAAAACAGTGCCTTGTAGTAACTAATTGGCCGGTCATTGCTGAGTGTCCACAAGGCCGGTCAGTGACGAGTGCGGGTAGTGGGGCTAGACGGTTCGAACCCTCGAACCGCGCCGGGTGTCATATGAAAATTATAATAAGTAAAAAGGTATATATGGCGTGTATATGATCTGTAGTGTGTCGTAGTGGCTTATAAAACTATCATCATATAGATTACACCTCTTCAAATGAAAACCTTAAAAAAGTTAAGATGGCATGTAGTAACGGTTGTAAGGGGGCGTGGCTTCGTGGTATTCGTTGTTAAGGGGTTGGTGAGTGGTGATGTACCTATATAACAGCTTCGGAACAATTTAAAGGGATGGGCGAGTGGCGAAGTGGCTAAGTAAATGCGTCGGTTCCTTGCTAAGAGACAGAGGAGTCGCTAGATAAAGGCTCCAGGTCGTTGTCAAGGGGTTGGTGAGTGTACAAATAGTTAAATAACTGCTTCTGATCCTTGTTAAGAGGTGGGCGAGGGGCGGATTGGTTGGATAATTACGCCCGTTCCTTGGTAAGAGCCAGGGTGATCGAGTGGAGAAGTGGGTAAATATAGGCATGGAGGTATACCACCGACACATTCAACGCATAATTTCGGCGTCGGACGTCAGAAGACCAAGGATATTTTCATTATATGTCTATTGTAAAGGGGTCGACTGTTTGTTATAACGGGGTTACTATTATCTATAGTGGCTGGGACTTAAATACTATCAGCATACCGGTTACAGCTCTTCAAATGAAAACTTTGAAAGTGTAAAGATGGCCGATGATTTTAGTGGGTATGACTTTGTGATATTCGTTGTTAAGGGGTGGGGTGAGTGGATGGGTAACTAGATAAACGCTTCCGAACACTATCATCGGGTTCGAATCCCAGTGGGGTTGTCTAGTGGTAGAATAATATTTGGTTACTTAGTTGTGATTTCGAGCTCGGTTTTTATTAACCCGGTTATGTTTAGAAAAGTAGAGGTGGTTTGCTGGTTGCGGAGTATGTTTAGGGGGTACCCCAGACACCGTGGAAGTGACAGGTCGAATCTCGGAACTTTGTCGTGGGTAAGATTTTCAGTCATCAAGGTGTGGGTGTCGTCGCGGCCACAAGTCCCACCGCTGATGAAAAACACAGGCAGCAGATTTCACCATTGTACCTACGAGTCACAAAATTTAAGCTAACTTAACATTCAGAATATGACCTCAACAGCTGTTGCCAAAAATCAATACTTATTCTCATAACGGCTAATCCAGGGGATTATCGTCATCGTAATGACCAAGTCAGGTTAATAATATTTCTTATATCTCCGCCATTGCAAATAGTTCGCGATATTAATAAATGTTCATATAAAGGTTGGAAGGGGATTAAAAGATTAACACCTATTGTCGGGCCATCCAATAAAAATCAATAACACTACCCTCGATTTTTCTCATATTTGCCGGTTGGGGCTTATGGGTTAGGCGTATGTGTCCTTATTTAGTTAAAACAGGTGGTATGAGTAGGAGATATCACAAACAGTATCAGCATGTGCCACTCTGATCTTAAATATCAGCAGTTCGTTATTCTTGTGACATTGAAAACGCTTGAGATTTGAAAAGGAAAGGTGTACTATGTTATTAGGAGGTTTATATAGATTGACCAGTATGTGAAGTTGATAAGGGCACCCTTGTCAGCGCATCGTAGCTGTGTTGTGAACTGTCGCCTATTACATCCGGGTGTAAAAATAACCAAACATATTTCACATCAACTCAGACATGCCTCTATAAGTTTTGTGTAACTTTTTTCTTCACTTGGGCGATATTTTCTCATTTGGTTAACACATTTCCCTAAGTTTTATAAGTTTTGTGTAACTTTTTTCTTCAATTGGTCGATATTTTTCTCATTAGGTTAACACATTTTCCTCCTTTTCATAAGTATGGTTGAGATATTTCTCCACTTGGCCAATATTTTTCCCATTTGGTTAACAAATTTTCTTACTTTTCAGAAGTTTGGTGTATGTTTTTCTTTACTTGGTCAATATTTTTCTCATTAGGTTAACACATTTTCCTAAGTTTTATAAGTTTTGTGTAACTTTTTTCTTCAATTGGGCGATATTTTTCTCATTAGGTTAACACATTTTCCTAAGTTTTATAAGTTTTGTGTAATTTTTTTCTTCACTTGGGCGATATTTTCTCATTAGGTTAACACATTTCCCTAAGTTTTATAAGTTTTGTGTAACTTTTTTCTTCAATTGGGCGATATTTTTCTCATTAGGTTAACACATTTTCCTAAGTTTTATAAGAATGGATGAGATATTTCTTCACTTGGCCAATATTTTCCCCATTAGGTTAACACATTTTCCTCCTTTTCATAAGTATGGTTGAGATATTTATAAGATTAGTTGTAACATGTCTTTACTTGGACAATATTTTTCACATTTGGTTAATAAAGTTTCCTACATTTTAAAAGTTTGGATGCGATATTTCTTTACTTGACCAATATTTTTCATCTTTGGCTAACAAATGTTCCTACTGTAGTCGACATATTTTCCTATTTTTTGTAAGTTTGGTCGAGATATTTCAAAACTTGGTCAATATTTTTTCCTAATTTGGGTAATACATTTTCTTATAACGGTCGACATCTTTATAAGTTTGTCCATCGTTTCGCCTATTGTATAACTTCAGTCGACATATTTCTTGATTTTACTAGCATATTTTCTTACTTGTTATAAATTCGGATGAGATATTTCATTACTTGGTCAATGTTTTTTCACCTTTGGCTAACAAACGTTCATACATTTTATAAGTTTGGCCGAGACATCTATAAGTTTGATCGATATTTTTCCTATTTGGCTAACATGATTTCCTACTTGCCCAATATTTGTCACATTTGACGAACAATTTTCTTACTTTTCATAAGTTTGGTCGAGATATTTCCTATTTTGGTCACCTTTTTAAATTAATTTGGTTACAATTTTTCCTACTTTTTATAATGTTAGTCGAGACGTTTCTTATTTTGACCAACAGTTTTGTCAGTTTAGCTAACAATTTTTTCCTACATTTTATAAGCTGGCCGAGACGTTTTCTTATTTTGGCTAACAGTTTTGTCAGTTTGGCTAACAATTTTTCCTACATTTTATAAGTTGGTCGAGATATTTCTGTATTTGGCCAACATTTTCATTAGTTTGACTAGCCTTTTTCCTATTTCTTATACGCTTGGTTGAGATATTTCTTATTTTGACCGCGAGTTTTATAAGTTTGGCTAACAAATGTACTATATTTTATACGTCTGGTCGATATATTTCTATATTTGGCCAACATTTTAATAATTTGGCTAACATTTTTCCTATTTCTTATACGCTTGGTTGAGATATTTCTTATTTTGACCACGAGTTTTTATAAGTTTGGCTAACATATTTTACTATACTTTATACGTCTGGTCGATATATTTCTATATTTTGCCAACATTTTAATAATTTGGCTAACATTTTTTCTTATTTGACTGTTGGAGTGGAACATAGAACCTGTACTTTTGTCAGGATGTGAAATGTGGTAATGAGCCGACACATTGAAAAATATATATTAGCATTGGAACTAGGTTTCTGCTGAAAGATGCAAAGACCCCCTTTGGCCAGGCAGAAGAATTAATGAAAGTGTAAATGTCTGCTCTGAGAAGCGATAACTTTGCTGGTCAGGACAGCGGGTACGTGATATGTCATGTTATATGAGAAGCCTAAGACTGATCCGGGGAAGCTTGTTGTGTTCACGGGTAATATTATATGATAAATATAGCTAAACACTCGTCGGTGTATGGCCCGATAGATGTTAAGTAAAAGGTACACCTCCCCCAACTGGCCTCGGTGCTCACATCTCTCCTCTATGTCTATGAGAACGGGTTAGTTGAATACTGTGATGACTTGATTATAGTTGTGTATATTATATTCGAAAATGCATTGTGGTGTATAGAGGCCTTAGTAGTAGTAGTTTCGTGTTTCTTTACTGTTACTTGGTGACCCTATGACGACTCGGAAATAGAAAAGCGAGAGAATGAACACCCTTTTAAACCTCCGACGCCCTGTTGACGAGGGGGCAGAATCACTCCCGTACATGGTGGTCATCACGAATTAGGTCCCCTGGTTCGATCGCCAACATAATACCGTTTTTTTTTTCTGTAGTATCCCTCTTAACGACGTGTCTCGGCTGTATCCATACGCATGTGACAGATACAAGGCCCTCTTTGCCTGGATGTAGCCGTTTCCCACAGGTCCATATACAGTGTGATAATACATGTCTATCTTGTGAGATGTTGGTTTACTTCTACCACACTAATACATACGAGTAGAGACATGGAGCTTGAAATGGGGAAACGGTAGCCGTGAGCATAAAAGGAAAGAAAAAAATGTCTGATAGGAGGTGGCTTTAAAGCGTTGGAACAAGAATCGCTGTGATGAAGGTTGTCTTTTGCAAATTGGAAAACATACTGACTAATATAAAGTTGACAACTGTAATGAGAAATAAAAGGAGTGTTTAAGTACTACATAGAACCCGTACTTTAGTATGACTGTGAAGCGTGGTCAATGAGCAGACAAGTTGAAAACCCTCTAATGCCAGTTGCGTTGTGGATTCTGAGACATAGTTTTTAAAAAAGTTCACTAGACACCCGCATGAAACTCCCTCCAAATACTACAAGGCAACATGACAAAACATACAACGTAGTAGACACATAGACACTATACCAGCTCTGTAAGGCAACATACTTTGATAATGTTTACATAACGGTCGCTTTCTAATAATACTGCACACATCTATAAGCAGTGGTAAACCCATATACACAGATACACGATACTTTCCTAAAGTAGACTCTAGCCAAGTTCGCAGTGCAGCTATATAGAGGCATGTCTGAGTTGATGTGAAATATTTTTGGTTATTTTTACACCCGGATGTAATAGGCGACAGTTCACAACACAGCTACGATGCGCTGACAAGGGTGCCCTTATCAACTTCACATACTGGTCAATCTATATAAACCTCCTAATAACATAGTACACTTTCCTTTTTCAAACCTCAAGCGTTTTCAATGTCACAAGAATAACGAACTGCTGATATTTAAGATCAGAGTGGCACATGCTGATACTGTTTGTGATATCTCCTACTCATACCACCTGTTTTAACTAAATAAGGACACATACGCCTAACCCATAAGCCCCAACCGGCAAATATGAGAAAAATCGAGGGTAGTGTTATTGATTTTTATTGGATGGCCCAACAATAGGTGTTGTAGCATGATGGAACAGAATCCCCATTTCCAGTCCGACACATTTCATAAATATACTTTAAGTCTTAACGGGGACCATCCCAAATATAAGGGCTATTCTTAGATCGAATGTTCTAGAATGAGTTGGGGGAGGCGGCGGTATGCACTTGTCTTTTGATTGGTTCATAAGTAATGAGCCCACGCTATCCCTGGGCCATATTTTAAAATCTCATTAGTAGTAGCGGGAATTTCACCAGGAGCGGTCGCTAGTGTGATGTGATGACCCAACAATGCCCTTAGGAATCTACTAATATATTGTTCTCTGGACAGCAGGTACCACTTTAAAACATACTTTAATGTTGTAGTTGTGCCTGATAAACGAATGAGAAGAATGTATGAGTATTTTATGAATAAAATGTGAAAGTGGAAAACCTAACTTCTGTGCGCCAGTATTCTGAATACTGCTTCTTCCACCTTGACATGTCTTTCACGCTGTATACTCCAAGTGCCTATCAATCCCTGGGTGTGACTGGTTGCGTATGCTTGAGGAATGTAGTACACTCATGCAGATTCGCAAACCCAAACCCCTTGTGCATTCTCCATGCCTAGGATGACTTATTCTTAAATCAACTGTACCTTTGCTCTCGTGCGAGTTAACAAATGGCAGTTTGAATTAGAATAAGTGGTGTAAACATGTACAAGTTCCTTTTTAAAACGCAGAGAATGATGGAGTGAGTGAGTTGGTGATTTAATAAATAGCCTCTCACATTAGTAGAAAGAAAGATGCTTCAAATATCCACATGTAAACAGGACGGTGATGGCACGCCAGAATTGCTAAGTCCATGTGATGCCTGGTCGCTATAAGCTCAAGAGAATTACTATAATTTCTCTTTGAAGTATTACACTGTTACCTTTACTGTTGGATGGTTCATATAAACTAGTTCCTAAGAGAACCATAGGTGTGTGAACCTGTGTCTCAGTTGGCTGAATATAATGTAGGGCTCATGCAAACTTACAAGGACTAAACATGTTTTCCACATATGTGCTTGGTGCATATGTGAACAGTTGTTATGCAATTGAGCTTCTGTTACCTACTGTAGTAGACATGAAAATTACTCAGTGGGGAGAGAGCACATGATGATGATGAAGATGATGTACCTGTGAGTCAGGTCTGTCTGAGAAAAGGGGTGAGGTCTGGCATTGCTGTGTGAATATGGAATAAGACATTCATGCACCAACATCACAGCCATGGGAATGGATGTCTGGTCTGCTAATTTGGTAAATGCCATTAGTTAATACATAATGCATATTGCAGTTGTAAATGCCTATTTTCCATTTCCCTTCACAATGCCTGTCCCATGTTGCTATGTCACAATGATTGCTGTACTGTGTCTGGTCCTCCTTGTGCCCAGGTCTACTGTGGTTCAAACATGGTGGAACTTAGACCACATAAATGCTTGTAATTGTGTTAAGCTACCCTGTCTCAACATATGGTCTTGTGATTACCACAGTACATCAGAGTGAAATTCACTACATCATCAACCTTAACCTTCCCCATCCCCAATCTGTGTCTGTTGATGTATACTAACATTATCTTTTAACATATGTAAAGAAATGTTGTGCCATTTTATATGTCAACAGAGAACAGTATGGTGGAGAGGCCATCCATATATCATCTGGGAAAACTAACCAGTAGTCCCAGAATCCAGAACCAACTCTCTACAAGTGAAATCTTCTAGAACCCACAATATGGGAATTTCCTAGAGACTTTCAGCTCAGCTCTCAAACAGCTGGATATAAATAAGGGAGAAAAATAGTTCTGAGGACTCCAGTGATCATAATTATCAGAATCATCTGAGAATGAAAACAACAAGTCTGGTTGTTAACCCCATTCAGGACAACTTGTGAAATGACTGGTGCAATGGATTGTTTAGCTAGGACTTATCTTAGTTAATCTCCAGCCTGGTGCTCACACAGTGGTTTCAGAATGAAGACTTGTATGTAAAGTACGTGAGATAGACTGAAGAGAAGGAAGAAGACTGGGACATGTTTGTATCTTAGATCTTCCTCTACAGGAAAAGGAGAACAACATCCTAAGTCTCAACTTCATAAACAGTCAACTCACCAGTGAAAGACAAGGCTGTAGCTTTTCTTCAAACTGTGACAGTAGGGGATAATTAGTCAGACTTGGAAAATCATCATGGGGGAAAACTGCAACCTGAGCTGTCCAACACCTATCATAGGTGCTAAAAGGATTAAACAGACCAGTGGAGCAGAAGGTCCCTATGCTTGCCCCAGGTTATGGCTTACCTGGCTTTTCCCTCAGTAACAGTAGAGGAAAGGATAAAAGTCAATTGTGTAGTGGTGATTAGAGAGGAGAGGAGGAGTGGAGTAGTTGTTGGGTGGTGGAGTAAATAAGAAGTGTTGTATCTTGTTTATCAACCTTCATGTGTGACATATTTTATGCATTTTCTATGCAATCATTGAAATGTTGACATGATCAGGAGATGAGGCAATGGTCACCACTCTACTTACCATCAGCTCAATAAACAGTATGATTGAACCAGTGTTTCAAGTACATGTCCCCAGTGAATTTCTTGTACAGTTGCTGTCAAGTGTTGTCTCTGGTGACTGTCTTAAGTGCTGTGGTTGGTTATACATATTGTGAAAAGTTCTGTATAGATTGTCAGGTATCTCATGATGTCTATCTTGTACACTTGTGGTGTAAACAATTCCTTGTGAGTGTATGTTCCACTTTTGTCAAGAAACTGTCATGTAGATGTCCTGTCCAACAGATGTAATGTACAGTTATTGTTGAAGTTTGTTTGTCTGTAAAATTTGAAGGACTACTTGAACTGATATAGGTCATACTGACAAAAGAAAGAAAGAAGAGATCGATGTGACGGACGAACAGCACACTGTCAACAGTATAATGAGTGAGAGGGATCCTCAGTTGTACAGGCGCTAATAGTTCAGATCTTTTCTGGCCTTAAGGGAACCTTTTACTTCTTTTATAAATTTCTGTGTAGATACATAGTGGTCTCACAGTGGGGGTTGAGCCAAAGAAAAATGTTCTCCAAAAAGGCTATTGCGGGAATGATTAGCTCATTTGAGTGACCTCTAGACAAAACGTGCAAAATCATATCCTTTATCTTGTTATTTATTATTCAAGATATATCTCCAGAGAACACTACAAACTAGGTCCTCTGGCAACTCAATAAAACCTGGTCACATAACTGGGTGGCTCTTTTCGGGATATAGACCCTGGGAAAACCTGGCACATAACTGGTTGCTCTTTCCAGACTATAAACCCTGGGAAAAAGAACACTCGTCTCGGATTTAAACCCTGGTAATAACCTGCTAGGGGCTCACATACCTGTTGCCCTGATGACGGGATACAAACTTTGGGCATACCCTGCATAAGACTCACTTTTGGGATCTCTATGTTGGTATTAAAATCCGGGGTGACCTCTCGCAAATCAGACCCAATTCTTGAAGGTTTTATGGTGTTGTTTAATGGACCCTGTCTCTTATATGAGGGCAACTGTCCAGACATGTAAACCCACAATAAATATCTAGAAGGTTTGATTTCATTAATAGTGATAATATTGTATGTATCACTGTTTTAATATATCAGTTAGGAATTCAATGTAGCAGACTGAAGATGGTGTATAAATATCTTATGGGTCAACATAAATGATGTATCCATGATATTTATGTTCTCAGAATGATATGATTTATTAGCTTGTCAATATTGTTGTATAATTTTGTGCATGCTGGTTGTTCAATATATGTATCCAAAAATTAAGGTACCTGAAACACCAGAGAACACAAATTATTTTAAATATAACTGAGACAGCTAGTACAGGGAAAAATTCATTTTTGTCCCTGAAATTAGGACACTTGATCCAGTAAATGAATATGGGGCCTACTCCATCTAAATATTAATTGCTGGCATGGGTGAGAGAGGGAAATATTGTTGTAACTACAACATTTTTAATGTCACCACATCACATAAAATAACAACTCCTTATATTCTCTTCTCCCCATAACATGCTTGCAACACTGAGAGCAGAGAGTGTGAACCCTGATGGAAAATTTGGGCAACCATTAAGACACCTCAATAATAATCTCTCTCGGTGATAGTCAGTATTCGTACCGGCTAATGTCCAGTGTCGATTCGACGTTGGATTTATTCTTCAGTTGTGTAATCTTGTCGGTAGCCCTGATCAAGCTGCTGAGAAAGTGAACACAATTGAAATCTCCAGGAGAAACATCCTTATCAACTCAGTCACTTGCCATCAAAAGTAGTGATATTATTAAGCGTACTTGATACGTGATGGACGAGATGAAGGGAAAATTCTACCTGATGTTATGGGCGGTCATACAAAACCGACCACAGTCTGGTGTCTATAAGACATTAGTCTATTGTTCGATGGTGTAATCTCTCTGGTGTACTAGGATCCACGTCACCAGGAGTTAACTCATTGAATCTCCAGGAAGGCCATCAAAATAACTGGACCCCTAGCCATTCATATGGAAGTGGAGAGCATACAAGAATATGTGTCCAGGAAACGATGGATAACCAACCTGATGTCATTGGCGTATCATACGACTAGGAGCATAACGTGGACAACCTGAAAAATTTCATGAAGAGATAAAACAGGATCCGTCTCCGATGTCGGACGTCAATTCATCCTCAGTTGAGAAAGCGTTTCTGCCTTTAAAATGGTGGGAATTAAAGGGAGGACAAAGTTGAGTACAACTGATGTCATTCCCCTTTTTCATTCTCAATTGGGAAGACCTTTCTGCCTGGAAAAATGGTAGGAATGTAATAAGGATTACTGTCTCTAAACAGTTAACTCTTATATGGTAGAGCTCACTGCAATTCCAGCAGCTGACACTCTATACACATTGTCTACGATTCAGTGGACTAACGAAAGATCACTGTTCTTAAACAGCTGACTCCTTTCAAGATAAAGATCCCTGCACTCCAGCAGACGACTCTTTATATAATAAGAACCATGCATTGAGCAGTGGAATCTTATATTATTACTGAGATGCGAGGTATATTCACAGGACCTGGCCAGTCCTATCCTCAAAGTCAGTAAAATAGCTTCCAAAATTCCAGTCAATATTGGTAACTAAGAAGCTAACCCACATAATCACACACCTTCAAAGGTAGCTGTGATAATGACGGACTTCTCTATGGATGAGAAGAAACGCCTTATATTCGCCAAAGTAAACGTTTTGCTCATGTGGGAGAGAATGAACGGATACTTCCCAGTCACTTAAAAGCACTTAGCTAAAGCATGGCTGAAGACAACTAGTTGGAACCTCCACCTGGAATTCTATATTAGTAGTAGTAGATGTTAGTCTAACTGCATCTACAATACAGTTGCTACGTTAGAAAATAGAGCAACTAAGGAGAGAAAATGCTGTCACTTCTCACAACAAATCAAAATAGAGGCCTAACGGAATGAGGAAATCTCAGCCAATAAGTGCACCTCTAAATCTATGGTAAGACTACAGAAATAAGTCAAAGGTAATATAAGGGGAAATTGCTACCATCTGCAAACACAAGAGGCTTATTGGAAAGGTAGACCCTGTGTCCAACGCTAACCAAATCTGCTCTAGTAGGTTTTAGTCTCAAGTTCTGCAGCGGCTGCTATAGTTCACCCGGAAGAGATTGTCTTTGCTCCGGTGATGATCAAAAATTTTAACCCAGTTCCAAATGCCAAGATTACTGTTGGAGAAAGTGTTCAGTTAACTACACTCTCGCAGGATTATCATTTTCCAGTGGCGATGGAAGAATGAAGTTCTGATAAGGTGAAATGTTGAGAGATACATGGAATGCAACCATTCTCTCTAAACGTCATCTAGAAGTTGGCTTAATTGCAAAGCCATTACTTCACATAATGAATCTCTATGGTCCATTCATACATTACGAAATGGTGTGACTCAGAGAGATCATTTATCACAACAGGAAATATAGCAAGGATGTCAGCAGTGGAACACTGTCAGAGGTAAATAGAAGAGCAGTTCACAGATGAGTGGAGTCAGGACTCCTGATGCTCCCAGTGACTTAAAGGAACATAATGCAGGGCTAACTTCATGGTCTTTGCGTTTGCCACCAAATTCATCAACAGATGCAATGTTGGGGCAGATTTTTTTCTAAGGAGAAAAATCACTTAGTTCCAAAATGTACTACTCTAGTAGGGTAAAGGGAGACAGGGAGTAATTGACAAAACCACCTAAGGGATCTGGGAACTGTGGATTCTGCGATCATCTGTCATACCTATGAAAGATCTAAGAGAGGGGCCATGTAGCATGATGGAACAGAATCCCCATTTCCAGTCCGACACATTTCATAAATATACTTTAAGTCTTAACGGGGACCATCCCAAATATAAGGGCTATTCTTAGATCGAATGTTCTAGAATGAGTTGGGGGAGGCGGCGGTATGCACTTGTCTTTTGATTGGTTCATAAGTAATGAGCCCACGCTATCCCTGGGCCATATTTTAAAATCTCATTAGTAGTAGCGGGAATTTCACCAGGAGCGGTCGCTAGTGTGATGTGATGACCCAACAATGCCCTTAGGAATCTACTAATATATTGTTCTCTGGACAGCAGGTACCACTTTAAAACATACTTTAATGTTGTAGTTGTGCCTGATAAACGAATGAGAAGAATGTATGAGTATTTTATGAATAAAATGTGAAAGTGGAAAACCTAACTTCTGTGCGCCAGTATTCTGAATACTGCTTCTTCCACCTTGACATGTCTTTCACGCTGTATACTCCAAGTGCCTATCAATCCCTGGGTGTGACTGGTTGCGTATGCTTGAGGAATGTAGTACACTCATGCAGATTCGCAAACCCAAACCCCTTGTGCATTCTCCATGCCTAGGATGACTTATTCTTAAATCAACTGTACCTTTGCTCTCGTGCGAGTTAACAAATGGCAGTTTGAATTAGAATAAGTGGTGTAAACATGTACAAGTTCCTTTTTAAAACGCAGAGAATGATGGAGTGAGTGAGTTGGTGATTTAATAAATAGCCTCTCACATTAGTAGAAAGAAAGATGCTTCAAATATCCACATGTAAACAGGACGGTGATGGCACGCCAGAATTGCTAAGTCCATGTGATGCCTGGTCGCTATAAGCTCAAGAGAATTACTATAATTTCTCTTTGAAGTATTACACTGTTACCTTTACTGTTGGATGGTTCATATAAACTAGTTCCTAAGAGAACCATAGGTGTGTGAACCTGTGTCTCAGTTGGCTGAATATAATGTAGGGCTCATGCAAACTTACAAGGACTAAACATGTTTTCCACATATGTGCTTGGTGCATATGTGAACAGTTGTTATGCAATTGAGCTTCTGTTACCTACTGTAGTAGACATGAAATTACTCAGTGGGGAGAGAGCACATGATGATGATGAAGATGATGTACCTGTGAGTCAGGTCTGTCTGAGAAAAGGGGTGAGGTCTGGCATTGCTGTGTGAATATGGAATAAGGACATTCATGCACCAACATCACAGCCATGGGAATGGATGTCTGGTCTGCTAATTTGGTAAATGCCATTAGTTAATACATAATGCATATTGCAGTTGTAAATGCCTATTTTCCATTTCCCTTCACAATGCCTGTCCCATGTTGCTATGTCACAATGATTGCTGTACTGTGTCTGGTCCTCCTTGTGCCCAGGTCTACTGTGGTTCAAACATGGTGGAACTTAGACCACATAAATGCTTGTAATTGTGTTAAGCTACCCTGTCTCAACATATGGTCTTGTGATTACCACAGTACATCAGAGTGAAATTCACTACATCATCAACCTTAACCTTCCCCATCCCCAATCTGTGTCTGTTGATGTATACTAACATTATCTTTTAACATATGTAAAGAAATGTTGTGCCATTTTATATGTCAACAGAGAACAGTATGGTGGAGAGGCCATCCATATATCATCTGGGAAAACTAACCAGTAGTCCCAGAATCCAGAACCAACTCTCTACAAGTGAAATCTTCTAGAACCCACAATATGGGAATTTCCTAGAGACTTTCAGCTCAGCTCTCAAACAGCTGGATATAAATAAGGGAGAAAAATAGTTCTGAGGACTCCAGTGATCATAATTATCAGAATCATCTGAGAATGAAAACAACAAGTCTGGTTGTTAACCCCATTCAAGACAACTGGTGAAATGACTGGTGCAATGGATTGTTTAGCTAGGACTTATCTTAGTTAATCTCCAGCCTGGTGCTCACACAGTGGTTTCAGAATGAAGACTTGTATGTAAAGTACGTGAGATAGACTGAGAGAAGGAAGAAGACTGGGACATGTTTGTATCTTAGATCTTCCTCTACAGGAAAAGGAGAACAACATCCTAAGTCTCAACTTCATAAACAGTCAACTCACCAGTGAAAGACAAGGCTGTAGCTTTTCTTCAAACTGTGACAGTAGGGGATAATTAGTCAGACTTGGAAAATCATCATGGGGGAAAACTGCAACCTGAGCTGTCCAACACCCATCATAGGTGCTAAAAGGATTAAACAGACCAGTGGAGCAGAAGGTCCCTATGCTTGCCCCAGGTTATGGCTTACCTGGCTTTTCCCTCAGTAACAGTAGAGGAAAGGATAAAAGTCAATTGTGTAGTGGTGATTAGAGAGGAGAGGAGGAGTGGAGTAGTTGTTGGGTGGTGGAGTAAATAAGAAGTGTTGTATCTTGTTTATCAACCTTCATGTGTGACATATTTTATGCATTTTCTATGCAATCATTGAAATGTTGACATGACAGGAGATGAGGCAATGGTCACCACTCTACTTACCATCAGCTCAATAAACAGTATGATTGAACCAGTGTTTCAAGTACATGTCCCCAGTGAATTTCTTGTACATTTGCTGTCAAGTGTTGTCTCTGGTGACTGTCTTAAGTGCTGTGGTTGGTTATACATATTGTGAAAAGTTCTGTATAGATGTCAGGTATCTCATGATGTCTATCTTGTACACTTGTGGTGTAAACAATTCCTTGTGAGTGTATGTTCCACTTTTGTCAAGAAACTGTCATGTAGATGTCCTGTCCAACAGATGTAATGTACAGTTATTGTTGAAGTTTGTTTGTCTGTAAAATTTGAAGGACTACTTGAACTGATATAGGTCATACTGACAAAATAAAGAAAGAAGAGATCGATGTGACGGACGAACAGCACACTGTCAACAGTATAATGAGTGAGAGGGATCCTCAGTTGTACAGGCGCTAATAGTTCAGATCTTTTCTGGCCTTAAGGGAACCTTTTACTTCTTTTATAAATTTCTGTGTAGATACATAGTGGTCTCACAGTGGGGGTTGAGCCAAAGAAAAATGTTCTCCAAAAAGGCTATTGCGGGAATGATTAGCTCATTTGAGTGACCTCTAGACAAAACGGGCAAAATCATATCCTTTATCTTGTTATTTATTATTCAAGATATATCTCCAGAGAACACTACAAACTAGGTCCTCTGGCAACTCAATCAAACATGTCAC